>VICI01001101.1:0-25854 GCA_019593645.1 Akabosia matsudoensis | reverse complement strand
AGAGTGTTTTCAGTAATTGTCCTTGTGCTTGTGTGGCTTTCTTCAAAAACGATTCACAAGCCATATTGAATTGTCCGCTGAAGTGAAAGCAAATACCAAGATAGACATACGAGTCCACTACTTCTATCTCACTTTCACCCCATCTATATTTTCCTATCTTTTGAGACTTATGTCTCCTGAACACTACCACCTTCGTTTTCTCAAGGTTGACTTTTAGATGATGCAATTCAAAATATTCTTTCAATGCGTTGATGTTCTTCTGCAGGTCGTTTTCACTCAGTGAAAGTGGCGCGATGTCGTCGGCGAAAAGTAACATGTTGAGTATAGCTAACACCAGCATTTTAAAGTTATCATCACGAAGATTTCGTCTGTTTGGCCGAAGTATCATGTTCGCGTAGTTGAGTAAACGTTCAACTACTGCAGATCAATATTCTTCGTTGATAGTACCTTGCCAATCGCTGACAGTTCCTTGTCATCGTTTACATTACTTTTTTATCGTTGATATTACGTAAAGATTATCGTTTATATTGTTTAGATGGGTTTCTATCGTTACGATGGGTTTCTATCATTACGATGGGTTTCTATCGTTACGATGGGTTTGTATCGCTAAGATTTGTTTTTATCGTTAAGATGAGTGTCTATCGTTAACAGTACCTTGTCAATCGTTGACAGTACATTGTCAAGCGTTGTCAGTATCTTTTCAATCGTTGACAGTACCTTGTCAGTCGTTGACAGTATCTTGTCATCGTTTACATTAATTTTTTTATCGTTGATAATACGTAAAGATGGGTTTATATCGTATATCCGATGGGAATCGGATCCGAATCTTATTTCATAAAAACGACAAATGTACACTCATGTGTTAATTCGAATCTTATATCATAAAAACAATGAGTAAGCAATATCTTATGATGCGTTCCGTTTTCTTTATATGAATAAGTTTCTCTTGATAAATTCAGAATGTTTTCTTCTGTGGATTAATTTTATTATTCAAAACAAGCATGACAGAAATGTAGTAATCTACTCCAGAAAAACGTCTGCTAAACATTAACACTGCTTAAATCTAGGCTTCTTACTTCTTATCACAAAAACTTGCTTTTCTCATAATACCCTTCGTTATCTGTGATTGCTTTACTTGAGACACCTAGTTGTCTCACATCGACAAATTTCCCGCTTGAGACACTTGATTGTCTCACTTAGACCGATTTCCCACTTGAGACACTTGATTGTCTCACGTTGCCCGATTTCTCCACTCGAGACACTTGGTTGTCTCACATTCCCCCATTTCTCCAACCTGGTCCTGTTTCTCTTTGCCCCTTTGTCCTGTTCTGAGTTCCCTTTTTGTTCCTTGGGCTGGTTGGTCTTCTGTGTTGATCAGTGGTCCCCGGACTGATCCCTTTTGCTCTCTCCAAGGCCCTTTTTATACTGCTCTGGACAATATCTTCCTTTGTTCTCATTTGAACACACGAAAACAACAACCCACTCTGACACACACGGCATAATCACGTGATCATTACATAACAAACCCTTACATGCATAAAATCCTTCGAATCATAACATGCCCTTACAGTCATAACAATCCCATACATTAATTCAATTCATTCATGTACGATTGGCATACGCAAAATAAATATGTGTTTCAAATGTATAGTAATATACTCACACTTCTCATGAATATATATATGTGTAACTACAAAATGACACTTCTTAGATATATATCTATATAAATTTAGTACACAAGTAGACCTAACAATACCCCCTACTCTCCCAAAGATGGCCCCATCTCTAATTACTAAAATATAATTGCAAATTAATTAAAACCTAGGGTGTGACACATAACAAAACAAAGACACAAAAAACAATAAAACTATTAGAATTTCTAACATGCTTCTTTCAGAATAAATCAATCCATCAGGTATTTTGTATATATTTCTTTGTCACACCTTGTTAACCTAAAACTCACTTTGGAGCCCCAAAATAAGTCCTGGTGTTTAAATTCTAGAAAATGACGTATCCGCCAAGCTGGATGGTGTTTTCCACGCACGATGTCTGTGACGATAGCGTTCTCTCGAACTCCCTGCATAATTTCTTCTACATCCTGCATTCTGTTGTTGGCCCGGGCACTTGTCACATTACGGAATACACTAGTCCACTCGGTGCCCAACATTTTCTTCCTCGTGTATTCATTCCATTGCTTTGAGATAAAAGTGAAAATATACGGAAAAAGTGAATATATCCATCGTCAAAATCACCGTTACAATCAAATATACCCATAACAATAGTTCTAAGTGAAACGGTAATGCGCAAATCATGACGTTTGGTCGTTTTGCATCTGCTTTTGGGATTAAACTTCCCATGGCGATCGTTGTGCCAGCGATAGAAGCATTTTTGAAAAAGATCACGTACAGTAGAAGTAGTGTAAATAAGGGTAGTTAAAAATATTGCAGTATAGAATATATTTTGGAAGCTACGGACGTGTGAACTAAAGTGGACTGGAAGTAACGGCAATTCAGTAACGAATACTAATTTTATTCTCTGTCTTTACACTACACAAGTGTGCTTACGACTGATGATCTTAGAGAGTATAAGCAGAGTTTTTAAACAGAATCTCAAGTATATAGGTACTGGTCAACATAGGTATCACACATATTATAATATAAGTAAGGTATCTAGGTATATATGAATATCCAAGTATACATAAACGTTAGGTACTAAAAGAGCTCACAACTCAAAACAACAATAGAATTTTGAAAGTAAAAATCCGATATTAAGTGAATGAGTCATAGGTCACTCTAAAATATATTAATCCTATTCACAATAATCCGACTCCGTCGCTGGGAGCGGTGGGACGTCCACTGCTCCGCCAGCTCTCTCCCCCGGAGAACGTAAACACAGCAGGTCTAGCACACACATTTAGCTTCATACGGTGCTTTAGAGCATTTTGGTACCTTCCTTTACTACTCCTGACCAGGCTGGAAGGAATAACCCGACTCCGTTGGTGGGACCAGTGGGATCGCCACTGCTCCGTCAGCTCTCTCCCCCGGAGAACGTAAACAGAGCAGGTCTAGCACATATAGTTAGCTTCCAACGGTAATTTAGAGCATGTCGGTACCTTCCTCTACCATTCCTGACCACGCTGGAAGGAATAATCCGACTCCGTCGCTGGGAGCGGTACGAAGTCCGGTGCACATTTCTTACTGCACACGGTTCGGTTTCTGATGTGGTATCGTTCTCTTTGATGCATGTGTGAAATGGGTAGAAAACATGCTGTACACCGATTCCAGAAAATAATCACGACAAGTGTTTATAGCAGGCAAATTTTTTTGCTGGTAAAAACTTTTCGTTATCTGCTATCGTCGATATCTGTTTCTATCATACGTATAGAAAGATAGCATTCTTCGGGTCTCTTCTCATGCAGGACGAGAAAATATACTCGAGACAGATTCATGTCCCGACGAGACGGTAAGATAAACAGAGGACTCAATGTCATGAACCTTGATTTGTAATTGATCATCCCATTTCTACTCTGCTCATGATAGAAATTACAAGATTTTATTAATATTTTCTTTGACACCCTATCTAAATCGACAAAGTAGTGAATCATTACTAATTTTTAGCATCGATAATATTAAATCAGAAATTTAATGTCAACTCGTTATCACTTGTGTTAGCGGCAGTTTGAAGCATTTTATAAGTGGGCCTGGCCAAACTGCCTTACGGTTCCGCCGGTTAAGCGAATCAAGCAGGTCCAATCTGATAGTTTCCTCTATCAACGAATGAATAGAAATTACCAATCTGAATGTTATCTTGTGTCATCTCTGTCTGCTCTGGCACTCTAAAACTTAGAACGGCGGTTTCAATGGCGTCGGATGTTCTTCCAGTTTTCATTTTTCCACCTGGTAGCGGCTGAAACATCTGATTCTTTCGTGTACCAGTGATTGGTTTAAAATTTTTGTAGCGTTCCTTGAGAAGCACTCGCTCCTCTGAAACCTGTATGGAATCTACATAAACAAACTCAAGTTTAGAAGTGCGCAATGTGGTCTAACAGAACGCAAAAAGTTGGCCAGGTGTCGTAATCACCAATCTTTTAAGCTTGCACATCTTGCGGTACACTTAACAATAGCCGATATAGCATCACATGTGCACTTTCCATGCGCTGTTGCAGTAAAATGCCACTCTGCAGGAACTTGGTGGTCCTCAACGTGACAGCTCAGGTTGGCAAAATTTTTCCTGATTTTATATTGCCCTCCAGCTCCGTCAGAAACAAAATTTTTTGTTGTTTTTCATATCCTTGAATTCATCCATGACACGCTCAAGAACATATTTTTTTATTGTTTGGAACGTATCGGCGTCATGCTGGATTTCATTACTAATGATACACCAAGTTTTGTATAAAACTTTGGAAGCTGATGGATCATAATAGTAGACAACGAATGGATGGACCGTTGCCTGCTTATTGGACCAATGGTAAGCCTGTAAGATTTAGAGGATTGTAATATATTTTTGGGTCAATTATAATATAATTACGAATTGGTCAACACACCTGTACAGCACTTTGAATTATAAAGGAGTAGTTTTGTGCAAAATCAACAGATATAACAAGGCACGATGTCTTTGTCACCTCTATGGTCTTCAAGTTATGGTTGAAAGCTGCCTGTCTCTCATTTACGTAATGATGCTCCAGAATCTTTGATATCCTCCTTTGCATTTCTTCTTTAAACGCCTCAACTGTTTGCGTTATGTTGGTAATATCGGTATGGTCTGTATGTGTCCACTGACTATACGATACTGCTTCCAAGTCGTCGTCGAAATTAGTGCTGAAAAGCTCATCTAAATATTCAGTGTTTGGACAGTTGGAACAAACTCCCAGGTAGCAACAATGCTCAGATTTTTCTGTGTCACCTGGATCGACAACATATACTAATTTCTCGAGAAAATCTGCTAGTTAAATTATTGGGCTTATTACATTCAACATAAGTGAAAAGTTTTCGTGCACTTCACATACACAGCTGATATGATGTCCACGATGACCTGGCCAAACGCAATTTTTGGTCGTAGCCTTAAAAATGTTTAAATGGAGACGTTGACTCCATCGTTGTCGTGCAAAAAGGCTAGGTACAGGCTAGGTTGTATAGGTCGTTGAGATAGTGTAGAAGTCGGCGCTTTTCAATCCTGCTTTTTGTTCCGTCCTCCTGTCACACAATAACAACTTCCCGCTGATTTAGCGAGGCCTTACTATTTTCGTCAGAGTTTTCGGCCGTACAAATCCTGGGGGAGTGGTTTGTCCTCTTTTATATACTGGAATGCTAAACGCTCCCCCCATTTCCCTTAAATTAACTGCGCGCTTGGCCATGTTTAGCGTACATCCCACTTGCTTACAGATCTCCTCCCTGGAGTATCGCCTTGGGATGCACGTGAGAACTTTGAACCATTCAACTGCTGTTTCTTGACGGTGGAACTTGGAAGCTAAGTCACTGAAGAGCTGAATGCAAAACCTGCATCTCCTCTTCTTGTCAGTCGCTGGGCTGACGAGAACACTGGTTAGCCTTTTTAATGGCTTCGCCAGCTTTTTTCCAACTTGAATAAACGTTGCGAACCACAACTGGTTTAGAAATGTCAGAATCTCGTATAGAAGGTAGATTTTGTTTGCTTAAACTCTCATTCAGATTTTGGCAAATTCCAAACATAGAAACTGCGTCAGACACATTCGAAGCTATGTCTTCATAATCGCTGTTACTTGTGAATTCTCTTATGTCACTATCGTCGTTTCCGGGTGAAACTGAAGAAGTGTCTGTAGAGGAACCTAATGGGATTAAAAAAGGGTAGAACGGAATCGTAAGAACATTTATTTTTTTAACTCTATAAATTGAAGACAACAGATATTATTAACCTTTCTTTGCTGATAAACATTCTCCTCGAAGGGATGGTTTTGATGGAGTTTGGGAAGAAGGAGTAACTTGAAACCGAATTTGAGTTGGTTGGCCACTGGTGCCGTCGTCTGAGTCTGTTTCGTGTCCTCGTTTGCTTGACGTAGTTGGGGTTGCGGTTCCGGCGGGTCCTTTTGAACGAGAAAATATTGAATGGAGAAATTATTTTATAGCTCAATATGGTTTCAAATTCTATCAACCTGCTACTGGAGAGTTTCCTGAACTTGAGGGTTCGATAGATCGATGTGTCATCATACCCACATCCAGGTCAGGTTGTTGCACTGGACCTGCAGCGCCTCCTTCGAAATTTCTTCCTACTCTCACTTTCCACGTGCAGTCTAGCAGCCGCAACAGCTTGTGCAATTCTACATACAGTTTCATGTTTTTTGAACTTGTCCCAAATTTTCATCTTGTGCAAAGGTGCGAGTTTTCAGATAGTGTCACTTCTGGATACACAGCACGAAACAAGTCTAAGTTTGCGGCACTAATAGACTTTGCCTGTCGATTTTGCTTGTTGCTGTGCTTGATCCCTTCTGGGCTAATGCAGCCTTTTTCAGAGGATCCTAACATGACGATTTCGACAATCACGGACCGGAGATCAGTGATTGCTTCTTCAAATTTCTAACTATTGACGGAGCAAGATGCTTCAATATGCTTCAAATGAGGTCACTGTTTCCCTTGTGACCTTGTGGGATACGATATGAAGAAAAGTGCATTTCTTTAACTTTTTTAAATTGACGTGAGGTATATTTCCATTCCTCGTCATGAAGAGGAATGCCCTTACCTTAGACAACAGACAAATCTTCAATGACCAAAAAAGCAGATTGTTCGGTTTGTTTAGAGTTCATCAAAGTCTTACTAGGCCTGTTACGCGAGGCTAGTAGATAAGAACATGAATAGGTTTCTTAGTAAATGTTTTGGTGGGCTACCCTTATGGTCTTGAACAGACAACAAACTGTCCGTGAGTATCAGATAAGATTGAAATGTACACAACTATAACTATGCGTGACCTTGTTTTGCTCTCAACGAGTTTCATTCTCTAATGCATATTATTGTGAAATTTCCTGCTTATCATTTACTGAGGTAATGTCTCCAGTCTAAAATTAAGCCGCAAAATATAGTAATGCATCCAATCCAAGTCACTACAAGCTAGAAACTACATCCTTTTGTAAACTTTTTTAAATCGGAGTTGGTGGTTTTCGACATGAACTACATTCAATTGACCGTTTTTGTGTTGATTCTTTGAAGCAAACTTCTTTCGGACAGTTCCTGATTTATCCAAGACTTGCTGAAAACAATTTAAAAAAGATGTCTCAAAAAATGTCAACAGTGGAACTATTCCACCTCAAGTCATGAAATTGAATGAGATTGATAGCAACGCCATAGAAGGATGGACCTCTGGAATAGGTGAAATTCTAGGGGACTTCGGCGTTCCCAATGAATTTTCCTGGTAGGGCGAGCTGGCAGACGATTATAAGGAAGCAATCCATTTCGTATTGTAAGTATCTTTGGTTGTTGTAATTCAGTTTGTAGTTAGTATGAATATTAAAAAAGGAATCCAAGATTCAAGATTACATAAACTGAACCTGCAATTCTTTCTCAACAGGCGTGTACTTGAAGTTTCCGTAGCCGTGTTGATCTTTGTATTCGTAATCTGCGTTCTCGTCCTGGTTAAGCGCGGTTACGCATACTTCATGGAGGCTATCTTTCCAAATGAACGACTCCAAAAGGAGAAGAAGAATAAAAATGTCACCAAGAGAGCCGAAACTGAGGAATCAGCTGCATAAATTTTCAATTCAGTAGTTGGTCCTGGCATGCATGAAGAACATGTATAATTATGATATGTGAGGAACTATCGATGCCATAAATTAGGAATTATTCATTTATCACAAATTTTATACATATGGTAGAAACAGAAATAAAAGTGACTCTCTTATATTAAGCCATTTATAACGCAATTTGGAGATGAAAGAGATTTTTGTTTAAAAAGTTCTTCACCTTTTATATTTAAGTGAATCCTTGTGAACGTTCCTCTATCCAGAACAACTCTTGGGCGTGGCTTTTTGCTACCGGTAGAACGGTGATGAAGAAGGGCCGTTTTCAACCTGTACACTGGTGCATGGGAAGTGCTACTAAATTTTTATGCATGCACCTAGTTCTATGAGTTCCAGGATAATTCCCTCCAGCCTGTTCAAGATTGTTACCGAATTGTACCGACATGCTCTAAAGCCCCGTAGGAAGCTAACTGTGTGTGCTAGACCTGCTCTGCTTACGTTCTCCGGGGGAGAGAGCTGGCGGAGCAGTGAACGTCCCACCGCTCCCAGTCGGATTATTCCGTCCAGTCTGGTCAAGAGTGTTAACGAAAGGTACCGACATGCTCTAAATCACCAAAGGAAGCTAACTGTGTGTGCTAGACCTGCTCGGTTTACGTTCTCCGTCGGAGGGAGCTGGCGGAGCAGTGAACGTCCTACCACTCCCAGCGAAGGAGTCGGGTTATTCCGTCCAGCCTGGTCAAGAGTGTTAACGAAAGGTACCGAGATGCTCGAAATCACCGTAGAAAGCTAACTGTGTGTACTAGACCTGCTCTGTTTACGTTCTCCGTCGGAGGGAGCTGACGGAGCAGTGAACGTCTCCCCGCTCCGAGCGACAGACTCGGGAATTTGGCAACAAAAAGATTTCATGACTAAGTAAAAGCACCAGTCAAGTTTCAAAATGGATGAAGAACGTGTCTGTACTGATCTGGTAAACCGAAAAAGTTAATTGAATTTTTTATTAACTTAAATTTAAATAATTTTTTAAAAATCCGAATGAAACGACGTCTTCGAAATATTTTTATCTATCATCATGCAGATTTTTAGCTCTTTAGAAGCAAAGGGGCGCATTTTATGGCGGGCAAACGGATGGTTTGTTTTTAATTATTTTTACTAACACCGCATGCCTAAAAAATTATTTTTTTAAATGGTTTTAGACTAATTCGAAGATGCTTTATCCGAATATGGTGGTTTTGAGTCTCGACAAAAATGTCAGTGAAAATGAGGTATGCACTGGGAGAAAGGACCTCTTAAATGAAGGACGTTTAATGAGGGCGAATAAAGTGATAATGCTTATCAAAATGGACCAGTTAGCCCTTATAAATTATGCGTATTTTGAGTGAAATGAATCATCATCGTATGAAGAGGACTCCAGTGCAATGTCAACAGATGGAGAAGACTCATTTAAAATGCAGTCTCGCATTTCATTCTGTGACACTTGACGTAAATTTTACGACGAATATGGTGTGGACATGCATTTGCAGAGACCCTTTGTTACCTGACTGATACAAAAAGGGAACCGCCTTTGCAGATTACAGCATCATTATCTTGTTTGCTCTTGTTCAGTGATCACCGCCTGAAAATATAACATCCCTACCCGGTGGTAAATAACTCTGTCACAATGAAATGCGTAAATTTCCAAAGCTATGAAATTAATTATCAATTAATAATTATTTAAATATTTGCCCTTTAGTTTGTTGTCATTGCTGTTTTGTTGAGAGTCGCTGCAGCCCAGCAAGAAGCACGTTTCAGCGCTGCCCAGGCTGGTAACGAAATTGTCATCACCCGAAGCGTGAACGTTAACGATGACAACGGAAACTTCAGGTGGCTGTCTGAGCTCGGAACAAGGCTCGAACAGAACGGATACACCAAGCCAAGCGGTGACCCAGAGAACCAAATCCTCCAAGTCATCAATGGTGCGTACTCTTACTATTCCCCTGAAGGCGTATTCGCCAACATAGTTGTCTTTCAATGCTTCGTGAGTGACACGGACACCAGTGTCAACTGTTCCAAGGACAACACGCGTTCCAGCGTTTGCGACCCGACCCAACTCTTTCCAAGCCTGAGGAGCCGGGATCCTGTCCTTGGTCATTGTCAGAGCACAGGTGGTTCCATTATGAGACGAGACGGGCACCGTGTAACAAGACGGGCATCTTGTAGCAAGTCTGGTATAATGAATCATGACCGATGCCCGTCTTCGTCTCATGAAACAAAGCAAGCATCATGACTCATGACCCTCTGGCGTCTACGTCTCATGAAACAAGACAAGTATTATGGCCGACGTCAGTCCTCCTGGTTACCCTGCATGCACCCCACCACCCACCGAACCGGACAAGTCCAAACCGGACGTGTCGAGGTACCGCAAGCATCATGATGTTTACCACATCACCATGGTGAATAATAAACTCCAAACATGATGCGCGACAAACGTTTCATCCCGACGCGTACAACACAGCCAAACACTGTTACGCGACATGCTCTCGGACGCGACCTAACCTATCCCCAAGCACACTAGATAAGCCATAGAATCTACCACCACACCAACAACATCAAACGTTTCACCCCGACGCGTGTCCTGACCTGATAAGCCAGCGGAAAAAAAATCCACCCCACCACCCACAAGCACAACATCATGCGACAAAACTCCCGAGCACAAAAATCGTTCCAACGGATTTGGTCGCACTCGAGTTTTTGTAACGGAGTTTTTTTTCTTGGTCGGAAAATCCATTTTCGGGGATGGCCGTATTCATGACGGCTACAAAACTATCGCGCCCCCGAATTCGTTGGAACGATTTTTGTGCTCGGGGGTTTTGTCGCATGATGTTGTGCTTGTGGGTGCTTGGGTGGATTTTTTTCCGCCCCTGCCACAAGAATGCTTCGCGTCCACGGAAAAAAATCCCTTCAGTATCAGATCGAGTTTCATTTAGAAGGGGAAAAACGTTCGCGCGTACATGCATGATGGGAGAGCATGCCGGCCGTGCGGTTTTCCATGTTCCACGTTGTCCTTCGAGCTCGAGCTGGCCTTTTCGTTTCATTCCTTGTTTGTCAAGCTGCGCCAGACCATCTCCTGATCTTCTCTGCTCCTGACTTCTTCCTAAAGTGCTTTACTAGCTTATTAACTACGTAAGTTATTTCAGTTTAATTGTTCCTTTAATTTAATTATTGAACTAAACTATTTTAGTAATAATTAAGTTAATGTCTTTTTTTATTTTCTCTTTCAGCATGGCCAACCCTAATAATTGGTCCTTCTCTTTTCGTGGTGATCCCAGACGATCCAAATGAGGAAATGGTGGTGTCCCAATATTTTGGTCCACCACAGGCAGTCGTCGGCGGTAATCAGTCCCAGCTCTCTGCTCCAGGCTACTACGGGTCCTTCACTGGTTCTCATGCTTCACCACATGGATCCGGCTACACGTCGTCGTCTCCTGAATCTCAGGCCTCACCAGATGGATCCGGCTACACCTCTTCGTCTCTTGGATCGCAGACTTCACCACATGGATCCGGCAACTCCTCTTCGTCTCTTGGATCGCAGGCTTCAGGCTACTCAACTTCTTCTGAAGCTTCATCCCAGCCTTCTGAATCTACCCCTCCGGGATCCTATCCTGGATCGGAGCCAACTGGACAGACCACTGTGATAAACTTTCATGGGTAAGTATCATTAAACCTTATCAACATAATCAATTCATTTTAGTGTATAGGGAGTTGAGTAAAGTCATAACGATTCTTTTCTCGTTTTACTAAGGCTCCACCCGCCCCGTACCAGTTTCCCTGGTTAGGTACTCTTGGTGCTACCCTTGGAACTATGTTTCGGCCTCCAGCTTACTTTCCTGTCTCCCCTTACTTTCAGCCAAGTGTCCATGGACATGGATATCAACATGCTCGTGGACATGGATATCAACATGGTCATGGACATGGATATCAACATGGTCATGGACATGGATATCGACATGGTCATGGACATGGATATCAACATGGTCATGGACATGGATATCAACATGGTCATGGACATGGATATCAACATGGTCATGGACATGGATATCAACATGGTCATGGACATGGATATCAACGTGGTCATGGACATGGATATCAACATGGTCATGGACATGGATATCAACATGGTCATGGACATGGATATCAACATGGTCATGGACATGGACATCAGCATCACCATGGACATCAACATCGTCCGCATTGTTTCCAACGCCCCCCGGCCCCCGCTTACGAGTACTAGTGATTTGTTTTCAGATTATATGGGAGCAAATATAATAGTTTTTTCTCTCTGATTACCTTCAAAACTAGTTATTTTTTCCCTCGATTATATGGGAGCGATTATAGTTTTTTCGATTAACTCCAAATATTGTTTATAGTTTATAGTTTAAAGTCAATTAACTTTTACAAGAAAATATTCTTTAATTCAAAAACATGTAATAAAAATTAAATATGGGATTATTTCAACCAAAAAAATTTTTGTTTACAAAAAATAGCCATATTCATCTGCATCTCCTCCATCCAGTGACGAGCTCAATAAAATGCTCATAACTGCGGCATCCAAACTACTGCTTCCGGTCTCATCTTCTGCATGTTTTTCATCATCATCTTGCTTCTTTTCCTCCTCATCGCCTTCATCATCTTGTTCCGTTTCCTCCTCATCGTCTTCATCGTCTTGTTCCTCCTCCTGGTCACATTCTGTCTCTGCTCCCCTCCTCCCCATTCCTACATCCTCCTTCATCGTATCATCGTCACTCCTACTCAAAAATGATCATATTCATCATATTATCGCAAGATTGCTTTTTGTTGTTTGATTGTTGATCATATTCATCATATCCTTTTACGTACCCCTCCTCAGATTCAAAAATTACGAGCTTTTTCGCTTCCGGGCCTGCACCTCATCCTCATCAAGCACCTTCTTGAATTCATGTACTGGCTCTCGTTTCTTTACTCCTCTCAGGATTTTTCTCAACGTCCTCCTTCGCTTATCCTTAAGTCGTCTGCCCAGTCCACCTATGCTCGAAAAACCAATCTTTCTCCCAAACTCAGTCACTTCCTTTCTGTCGAGGGTTTCTCTCTCTTTTGAAGCGTTGATGGTGTTGAGTCTTCCAGTATTTCTCCCTCCTGGGGACCACTGCACGCCTTACAAAACTGCGACCTAGTAACTGGCGCCCCTCCACAGTCTGTATTACAATGTAACGTGACAATATTACTATTATGCATTATAATTATTATTCATAAAAACTCACTTGCACTTGAACAAAGCACAGCTTTCCGTGCTCCCTCTCTGACCACCAACATATTCATGTCGACCACGAGTTGACAGCGCGGGAAAAATCTATCGTTGATCTCCGTAATGCCATTTTTCAAAAACCACTCCACCAGCTTTACATTCCTGTCCCGCATCTTGATCCCTTTGATCCGCAGTTGCCCTGTAATCAAAACTTTGACACTTGTGCCAATTTGTGATGCAGATAAACACTAAACACTTACTCAGCTCACTCAACGTCTGGTGATCCTCTCCAAAAGCCATTCCCTCCATCGTCATCATGTCCACTGTCCCAGCAACTACTCGAGGTGATGACAACTACTCTTTTGATCAATTCAAGGCCCTTCTTTTGACCGAGCAACGGGGAAAATTGCTTGAGATCCTCTCCGCTCCTGATACACTCAAAAACTATGCTTTAGATATAAGTTTTGTTTTAATAATCATTCTATCATTGAGTTCTATCATTTCCCGTCCCGCCTTGTTCTTTTTGACTATTTGTCCTTATTCGCAGTTTCATTTCACTGGAAAACTCAATCATGAGTCGCCTCTTAAAGAATCCTATCGTTCCCAGAGCTGATCAAGCGTGCTAGTGAAGCTCAACGCGAACTTTTCGCCAAGCTGTCGCTCAGCTCGAGTGAGCTGTCCATCAAATGCCACCTTCATGTTCGCGTATATGGAATGTTTAAGCATACTAGCTCGTTTCGACGAGATTTTCCCATAACTGCTTCGGATGCTGGACGTTTTTTGCTCTGACTGGAACCGTCACGAGTGCAACGAAAACCAAGCTTCTGGAAGTAAACATTTTCTATGAAAATTTAACAAAATTTTAATTTTAATTTAATTTTAATTTAATTTTAATTTAAATTTAACCAAATCTTATCGTTCTTTTATAAATACATTCTCTGTAAACACCGGAACTTTTATGACGCAGAATTCGCTAATGACAATGTGTTATCCTAGCATGAAATATTATATGACTCAATTCATATCTCTAGGTGGACAGCTCGAATGTAGCAAAAATAGCTAGGTTTTTAAAGGATTTTTGTAACGTACACAGTTATCATCACAGCTCCTATTTTACACACTCAAATGTCAGACCCTGCGAATCCCTACGCGTCTTAGGCTAAGAGGAATTCTAACTCTAGAGATTAACTCAATTGCAGAGCTATGCTAATCTCAACCAGCAGCATTTGTCTCGAAATCCCTACTCCACTATAGATGAGAATTTCATATTGACAATAGAATTAGCTTAAAGTAGATTTAAACCAAATGCACTGAAGGTTGCATTGTTGAAAAGAAACTTAACATTATCATAGTTCATTTCTGTCTCGTTCATTACTTGCAGCCTTATACACCCCAGCCACTATACTGGTTGTAGCTCGTCTGCAACCCTTCTTACCTCCTTTTTTATTCTTCCTTTCATCTCTTCACGAGTTAATTCTTTTATTTGTACAAAACTTCGTAATGCGTAATGACCTGTCTCACAGCACTTAGAACATTTCGCTGAATTATATCGAAGAGTCGGCTCACCTTCAGTCTACGTTGCTGTCTGATGTTCGTGTTGATGGAGGGCTATTGCGAATTCATCTGTTGGATTCATCGTTAAATATATTTCCTCGTACCAAAAGAATAAAGCTGTTAAGCTTTTTTTGTATCTTTAGGTTATGCCAATTAAAGATAACTGCAAAAATAAGTACAATTATAATTTTTATTATAAACTTATCTAAATCTCAAGTACAAGTGAGAGCAAGTTTTGAACTACTTGCTGTAATCAGAACTCACTGCATCCAAGTATGGAACGAACATTTCTGTTTACTCTCTCACCGACATTGCTAGCCAGATGATAAGACGTTATATTTTAATCTTTGCTGCCGCATGATTTGCACATTTACCAAACGCACTGATCCTAAATTGTGTGCCATTATAAGTAAGAATGTTTTTACGACTACCCAATCGGCAAAAGATTTCTCTTTCCAGAACCTTGGCAATAGTAGAAGTTGTTGCGTCTTGAATCGTGAAAGCTCTATTCCTTTGGCGAACTGGTCAACCACAACAAGTACTTGTGCTCCCATACTCCGTATACTTTTACTGGTTTCATGTTCCCATAGGGCTTGGACATTTTACTTTTATGAGCTTGGTTTCTTTGACAGCGCCGGACACGTAAATATATATGTCATCATTAATCCTGGGCCAGGACACAAGTTTTGTTATTCTCAAGATTGTCTTCCGACAACCTGAATTGCAAGCGTGGGGAGAATCATGGTTTCTGCACCTGCAGTACTTGGTTTCTTAAACATTTTCGGATGCATGGCAATGCCACATCATTTTTATTTTTCAAGTTTAGACAGTATAAAGTTTTGTACACTGAAGCTAAGAGGAAGGTCTAATAGAAAAGATTGCTTTTTTTCCAAATTATATTTGTGTTCAATGATATGATATGCTAGATTGTTACTATTAATTAGGGATGCGTAACTAGCTTATTTTCTTCGTGTTCTGGTGGATCTACTGGATCTCTAGAAAACGCGTCTGCAACTGCGTTGTGTTTTTCGGGGATGTGCGAAAAATAGGCGGAAAGTCCTGTATTCTTAGTGACCATCGAAAAAAATTTGAATTTACATCCCGCATCAAATTAAGCCAAATTAGAGCTCTGTTATCGGTTTCAAGATAAAATTAGATTCCATCGAGATAATGATCGAATTTCTTTAAAGTCTAAATTATGCATAAACATTCTCATTCGCAGGCATGGTATCTACTTTCTGTCTTGCTTAAGGCTCGACTTACAAATGCTATTGGTAATCCCTTTCCCTGCAGCATCTGTACGTAGGTAAAGAGGTATCGAAAGACCTGGGAAAGATAGGACAAGATTTGGTATTTTGGCTTTCAATGAGTCAAAACTGTGCTGTTGCTCTTCTGTCCATTTAAATTCCACGTTCCTTTTCATAAGCCGATTTTAACGTTCATCTATCGTTGAAAATTGGGGAATAAAGTGCCGGTTTCATTCACAAAAGCCTAGAAATCGTTTCACTTGCTTTACATTTTTGGGTAGTGGATAATCTTTCAATCTTTATTTGGGCCTATTTCTACGTCACGTGAAGTGACAATAAAGCCAAGGTATTTTATTTCGGTCTGTCCGAAAACACACTTTTCTCTATCGTGTGTTACCCCTGCCCTTTTTAGTTGGTCCAATACATATGAGAGGTGTTGTTTATGCGATTGACATGTTTAGGAGAGAACTAGAATGTCGTCAAGGTATGTTTCTGCAAACCTACCAGTAGTGGGAAAAGTAATAGTAGAGGCATGGAGTAGTGAATTGAAAGGGAGTAGCCTTGCATTGGATGTTTTGAAGTGAATGTTCGAGAATAGGTCGTTAGCATGGGAGAGAATGGAGCTGGAGGAAGGGAGGCATTTTTATAGCAGTTGGTGTTTGGATTATGATAAATGAAGCGGGAAAATGAAGTATTTCGCATTGTGCATATTATAAGGGTAGAGAAGTATTTAAAAAATGCCACAGCATATTGCGTGCTCCAGCTTATAAATGTTGGATTTGTATTTATTTTTACGGAAAAGTTTTAATAGTAAGAAAAAATCACGACGAAATTATGTTTAAAATCATAATCCTGTGGAAATCCATCGTATTCCTGCAAAACGATATATCCAAAGTTAATTAAATGAAATTCAATGATAACCCAAATGTTGCAGATTCATACAGATGAGGCAAGATTTCCGTTTATTGAAATTTTCATCGCGTCGGCGTTGCTCAAGAGGAGGGAGTAACGCCTCTGCTAAGCGACCGTGGACATAAAAAACCTCATTGATCTCGGTGGTTCGGCTGGAGCAGCTTTTTTGGATCCCGGACAAGTAGCTCTGTCGCACTTTTTTCCATTGCCTAGCAACTGAATGTTATCACATTCTTCACAGAACCATTTAGTCCTGCAACACGAAACTTTTACCCCGTTACCCATGGATTAATATTGCAGGCAAAACATTGAAATTCGGCAATTTCGGTTTTGGAATCGTACTCCATTTCCTGAAATTATAACAAACCAGAATAACAATTTTTCCATGCAATATTTAGCAAAAGCAGAAAGCGTAAAGCATAAAAGGAACATTCCATGACTTGTAAACCGTAAAAACATTGAAACTACAAAATTGAGTTATTTTATGCAGTAATGAATGGTATTTTCCGGAATATTTCTTGGCAGACAAGAGTCTATTTTCAAATTTTATTTTTCTTTTAAATGTTGATCAAACATAAATTTATGCATATTATCAAACATGTGAATTTATGAATAAAATAAAAAATATAAATTTATAAATATTATCAAAAAACTTCCATCCATCCATTCCGAACATCCTAATTCATCGCAATACCCACAAGTTGCGTAACGAGCTGTCATCCAGCATTTTAACCACTAAACAGTATTACAGTAAACCAAGACGCCATTTTCTTGGGATTCCTAATTTACGAGCGTTTTAAGAGAAATTCACACGAGCTTTTAGAGAAAGTCACGATAGCTTCTAGAGAAATTTACGACAGTTTTTGTGGAGAAATTCAAAAGTTTTTACAATAATCCAGGAGAAAGCTTTGTCTGAATCTTGGAGACAGAGCGGGCAGAGCAGCCAGAGAGAGGCAATTTTCACTACAAATACCTTTTTTTTCAATAATTTATAACAAATATCTTGGAAAACACAATTTTAGAAATACTTGAATTTTAGAATCTTGTCTTAATTATACTTGCCAATATACCAACACCAATATTAGGGGAAACCCTTGATCTTTTCAAATCGATTTATCTATTATATTTCTAATATGCTGCTTAAAGTTAAATACTTTACAACACAATGTTTTGAATAAATAACAATCTAATCGCTATTTTTTAAATACAATCTAGTATCTTTTCAAACAGACAGTGAATAAATTACCAAATGAATGTTTGATGTGAGAAAATTCTGGGCCATGACCCAGGCTATCAAAAAAATTGAAAACGACGCCGAATCTGGTCTTGTACACATAAAACAGACACCAATGTTGTCCCGCCTTATCGCTGACATGCGTGTTGCAGGCAATAACAAGATTCCTTCCGTTATATTGTATTAACTTTACATAGTCACGTGACACCACATAAACATCACAAATTGTTCCCGCGATGAACTCCAATCCACGTGCAGAACCTTGGCATCCATCTTTCGGTCACACACTTCTCTTGTCCACTATCAGTAACAACTCTTCACTGTTCGCACTATTGCAAGTCACTAAAATCACTCTTTACAAACACATGGTTTTATCAAAAGATATTATTTTTGGCACAGTATAGAAAAATACACATGCCAAATTCTCATCAAGGGCCTGCTTGAACGACAAACTAAGTCTGACCTGCCCTTCTCTTCTGACAACAAACCTATCATTTTTTCGTTTCTAAAGTTCAAAAGACCGAAACAAGCCATGTTAGCGAGTCGCGTTGTGAGCACATCTGACGTATAGGTGACCTGCCCCTTGGGAATTATAAATTATAAGATAAAATTTGTTCCCGGTGGCAGATATCTAGGAGACTGGAACAAAGGGTGGAAGATAGGTCCCATTACCTCAAAAGAATCTTTCTGAGCCAATTCTTTCAATGTTTTGTATGCCTCACTAGTAGAATCTGTTGGTGACTTCTTGTCGTTCATGTATATCCATTCTAAATGACCTCTCTGTCTGATTGAGGCAGTGTCCGTGAATAGAATTTGGTTCATGTAGGCAGCGTAAGGATAAATATTTCCTCCATCTGTTATTGAAACGTTGTTTAATCTAATATCTAAAGACTCGAGCAGACTAGAAAGAATTAGCTGGCCTACACTTGTTTTCCTGGTGCCAGCTAACTTTGCACCTGTCGCAGTCTTGACGGAAAAAATTTAAATAAAACAATGTTTCATTCAGGCTTTCATTCTTGGTGACTCGCTTTGTGGAGCGTTTCTTTTAAGGTCTTTTTGTCGCAATAGAAAGTTTAATACTGCGGATTCTTCGACTTCCATGCCCTATTTGTACCTTTCTTGTTCGTGCTACACGCCGCTTCTTCTTTCTAGGCACCGAAGTGAACGAGCTGAGTGGGGCAAGATCCGAGTATCCATCCTTAGTCTACGCACTTTTTCTTAAAATTAAGAACACAAACTGTTGGTTTTTCGGTGTCGTCCGTGAAGGTGTTGTGGTCGCTCTGGAGGTTTATTCATATCTGACCTGGGAATGCTTTGCAAATGTCTTTATATAGAAGAAGCTTGGGTTGATAATGTTGACGCACAAGTTGGTTGCTCTCTGGGCGTTCTATGACAGCGAGAACCTTCTCCTCTTTCCCAGATACAATTTGATTATGGATCAAGTCACACATGACAAAAAGTTTTCCACTTGACTGTTCTACTTCTTGAGGTGTCGGCTCTGGAAATGTGGGATCAGGTGGATAAATTATTGATTGGGGAACAGTAAAAATGCCCCTTCCTTCAAAATGTTTTTCTTTACCCAGGTACATATTTAGGAATTCGCTTAACATGATTCTTGTCTCGCCGAGATCCCACTCAACAGTTTTGCTTCGTTTACGAAGCCTTAGCTGACTTATACTTACATCTATTGAACTTCCTGCCATTGCAGTGATCATATTTGATAATATTGTGTTAAGGGTTGACGTCCCCTGTAATTGCACCAGAGTTAGCTCTACAACTTCTTTTGACGCGAGATAAATTGATCCAAGTACTGCATCCTTTGCAGCTGCGTTGAACGTTTCCATGTCAGGAGGACTTCTCTATCTATCTATCTATCATCTATCAACACTATCTCCGTTTTCAAACTCCGTAGTCGCTAAGCCAAACAGCGATGCCAAATCTGGAGATAATCTTATGTGCCAATTCTCCATAGCTTCCGGTTTTCTTATAACTGCGGCAATCTGGCCATCACCTTGGCGCACTCCAGACTTCACATGCATGTTAAACCTTATACACATGCCAAGTAATTCACCAAGGAATGTGCCGAAGTCATCTGATGTTTTAGTGACTCTCAATTCTATATTCAATCGCTCCACACGAAATTTGTTTTCTCCTTTAGACACATCATAAAAGTTTGGAAGAACTTAAGGGGTGATTGGGGGAACAGGAAGAGGCTCAGCGTCATGCCGATACCTATCGTACCACATAGGGATTCAAGGGCTACTTCGTAATTCAACATGTTACGAGCAGTAGGGAAGCGGTTTCCGAAGGAATAATTTGTATTGAAGGCAACAAAGTCGCTACAAGCGTTACTTACTAATGTTACGCTAAAATCCTCTATTTTTAAAAAAAGAATTAATCCACTACTGCAAGTGACAATTCAGAGTCTACGAACGTACTATCTAGCTCTTCTTTTTTCGAGTTCTTTAACCTATATGACCAAACAGAGATAGATCTTTAACATTTATTACTTTATAAATTTCTTCCGAAAACTGCTTTATATTTTTTCACAAAACATTGTGTTTATCACTGCTTATTCTAACTAAATCTCCTATCTTGCACCTTGGCGGCCTTTTCTCTAAGCTAAAAAATGTTCTTGTTTTTTTCTTTTTAAAGGCTCCAAAGCATTCATTTTGGTGAACACATCCTTGACAACCAATATGTACGCGTTGCCTTTATTTTGGAATTTATGTGGCATGAAGATTAAATCAGCGCACCATGAGTAAAAGGGTTTGTTTAAAATAATTGCAAGTCGTTTAAAAATTCGTCGTAGCGAACGATGCATGGAGAAACTTCTTATCGTTAAGATCTTATCAAGTTCACACCTAAATATGGGTACTCGTTTACAATTTCGATTTCTTTTTCATCATAGGTGAACTTAAGATCTCTACTTAATTTACCGCCTTTGCGACATACCATTACCTTTGTTTTGCTTAGGTTTACTTTAAGATCCAGATGTTTAAAATAAGTTTCAAGTACGTTTATTTTATGCTGCAGATCCGCATGCGTTTCAGAGGTCACTGCCGTATCATCAGCAAATAATAAAATATTTATCTCCTTATCGTCCCTAATTGGCACACCTTTGGCTTTATTTTCAATAAGAATTTTTGTCGGAAATATATAGGCTAAATAGCAAAGGGCTTAAAATTACTCCCTGTAATAGTCCCTCCGTCATTTCTATCTTCTGTGTATCCATGCTCAGTTCTAACTTTCGTGTTTGCGAATTCGTACATCATTTTTATTAACCTAATTAATTTACTAGAAACTCCCACTTGCTCCAGTTTTTTGTACAGCTTAGTATGCGGAATACTCGGGAACGCTCTTTCAAAGTCTACAAAAAGTATGAATGCCTTGCCCTTCTTTTTCTGAAGACAAAGCTGGATTGCCGCAGTTAGTGTGAATATTTGGTCCTCACATCCCCGTCCCTCCCGAAACCCACCTTGCACCTCGGGGAGAATATTCTCCCTCTCTGCCCATTTCCTCAATCGTGTCTCCAATATCTGGGTAAAAAGTTTAAAGACTGTGTTAGGTAAAGCAATTGGTCTGTTATTTACTGGGTTTAGTGGGTCGCCTTTCGTGTACAGCATAACAGTCTCCGAATCTCCCCACTCCCTTGGTATTTCCTCATTACTGAAAATTTCGTTAAACATGTTCAAAATGTAAGTCTTGCCTTCGTCCGGCAAATGTTTCAGAAACTCATTTTTAATTTGATCTGGACCTGGATCAATTGATATTTCACAGTCTAATTCCTGAACAACCACAGACGAGTGAAGTACTGCCATTGACCTGGGCGGCATTATATTTCTGTAGAATTGTACCCAATCTTCATCCTTAACTCTGTTTGCTATACGCGGGGTTGATCGAAAGTACTTCACGCTCCGCCAAAATTCCCTGCTATTTTTCATATTTACCAACCCTATTCGTTTCCTATGTATGAATTCCTCACGCTTTCCTTCAATCAAATTTTTGTACTTCATTTTTGCCTCATTAAAACTCTCCTTACTATATGCAGTTGACCGCTTTTTTATTTGTCTGTGCATGTACCTCAGTGACGTACGTGCCTGCAAACGTACGTATTTTTTCTGGGTTTCCCCACGTAACTCTTCCTTAGCATTCCAAGCTCCGTTGCTGTTTCATTTATAATATTTACCAAGTTTGCATATGTGCAACTCTCATATCTAGCCATTACTTTTGGAATTAAGCTGTTGTAGGTAGTCGTTAAGTTTTTATTCCATGTCAATGAATACTTTTCTAGTACTGAATTTTGCATCCACGCTGCCTCTAGTTCTAATTGGCATGCGATGTGAGAAGATGATGTCATGGCAGTGAGTACCCTAAAATCTGTTACATATTCTAAAGCATTTTCACTTATCATCAAAAAGTCGATTACACTGCATCCCCTCGCATTTATAAACGTAGACTCTCCATCTGCATCTCCCTCTGAACGTCCATTTAATATAAGTAAATGATTAAAATCGGATAACTCTATAATATTTTTTCCTCTGGAATTTGCTACTTTATCGTTTGAATTTCGTTGCCTTCTTAATATGCCTAAATTATCTATCTGCTCATGAAAAGTTTGTTGCTCTTCCGCAATGCGAGCATTAAAATCTTCGCATAACAAAATGATGTCATTTTCATATGTTTGCTTTAATCTCATAATATCCTCGTTGAGTTCATCCACAAAAACATCGTGAGTGCTGTAGGGCTGAATGTAAGCGCATATTATAATTAGGTAACTACCATTTATGACTGATCTAATACCTAAGTATTCTTCGTGGTCCAATACTTTCTTCGCAAGAGTGAACAGATCATTTCTATAAAAAATGATAATACCTCCTTTTGCCCTACCTCTCGAGTATACTCTAGTTGCATATTGTTCTACTTTGCTAAATCTGTCAAAGTAGGGTAGCAAAACATCTTTTTCATTCCACGTTTCATACAAACAAACAATCTGATTTTCTACTAACTGTTCTACATCTTTATCACACATATCTTTTGTGCGTCTTAAACCTTCTATGTTCCAGAAAAGAATGCCTAAATTATATAATGTATTTACTGTACCAGAACTATTAATTAAAGTTGATCCACCACATAATGCAGCTTCTTTTGGTTCCATGGGTAGACACCTTCATGGACGTCCAATTTGAGTTTGCTCGACGTTTCCTTCACCATTTATTTCAAATCTGCCTTGAATATTTTTCCCTTTCCACACCGTCATCCTGCCATTCCGTATGTTACAGGTAACCGTATTGTCAGCAGCTCGCAGCTCCTTAAATGTTCCCCGTAACATCTTTTCGACATCCCGTTGTATCTTGGATAGGTCATCGTTGATGTATATGTTCTCTCCTTTCAATGATTTCTTTTTTTGCATCACCTCTCGTTTTTTCGTTTCCTTCACCATTTATTTCAAATCTGCCTTGAATATTTTTCCCTTTCCACGCCGTCATCCTGCCCTTCCGTATGTTACAGGTAACCGTATTATCAGCAGCTCGCAGCTCCTTAAATTTTCCCCGTAACATCTTTTCGACATCCCGTTGTATCTTGGTTAGGTCATCGTTGATGTATATGTTCTCTCCTTTCAATGATTTCTTTTTTTGCATCACCTCTCGTTTTTGGTAGCCCTTGCAGAGCTTTACTAGTAATTGGCGGGGTCGTCCACCAGTAGCCTTTCCCAGACGCATCAAATCGACTATTTCGACGTTTGCGAGACCCATTTTAGTAAACAGGCCGTTTACTACCTCTATGCGGGCGCTAAAGTCCTCATTTACAGCTTCCGGTAGCCCACTAATCACAATGTTTTTAGACCGGCGGTTGTTTTCAAATTTTACTGCCAATGCTTCAATTTTCTGATCCACAGTTTGGCTGTAAAGGCCAAGTTTTTTTCCATGGTATCCTCCAATGAAATTTTCATTTCTGCCAGCTCAGCCTTAAGCTCAGCCAGTGTCAGAGCCATTTTTTCCTCTGAACTGTCGTTGCTTTCACTCTGGTCAAGTTTAGCAATTTTATTTTGTGATTTGCTCTGGGGATGTACTTTCTGCCCTCACTCTCTTATCCCAAGTATTTGGGGTGGTTTTACCACTATTGGACCGGTCCTCCTCCTTATCTGATGAATTTGAATTTTTCCGGGTACAGTTTTTCATTTCACTTTTTATATTCTATGCAAATTGTTTAAGGTTCAAGTATACACGTCGCAGCAAAAAGAAAGAAAGAAAAGATATTTTGTCAACTAAGCTACTTTTTGAGCATATAACTTTTAATTACTATCGAATGCTTCCAGCTTCCTCAACCACACAACCACTCTCCATCAAAGACGAATCAAGAATCTTAGATAGAGCCCATAGATAGTTACACTTGCCTTCATTACAAGGAAGAGTTATGTGCAGATACTCCTACATATTAAGGGCTCATCGTTCCTGATAGTTACAGTATGATGCTGACTTGAGGTTAAAACCTGACTTAATCTTGAGGACTGCGAATGAACCTTCTTCAAGGCATCCCATTTTTCGTTGAAGATTTCCATTTCACGGATATAACCTTGCTTATTTTTATTTATGCATGCCTAAATGATGGAGTATGCTATTACATCCTATTCGTCCCATGTCTCGATCATTTGTTCTGTCACGCCATTAGCGCCTCTTCCAGCTTTACCTTAGATCCGTCAACGTAACCCCAAACTCTGTTTCGTTTCAGGGTTGTTTTCAAAAAATCTGCCCATTCTGGATAATATGCTACACTGCTCAGAATTAACGCAGTATTTGTTTGCTCCATCGTAGTTACTTTCTTGACTTTCACTGAATTAAATTTGAATTACGTTTCGCTTTCACGTTCAGTACTTAAATTTTCTTGAACACTATTATCATCAAATAGATCATGTTCATTATCTGATGAATTAGTTTAGCCATTTGAAAATCCGTGCGTGGCACATTAAATACCACTACTACTACTACTACTCCCTTACTTAACATTATGGAGATAGGGCTGCGGGGTTTAAAAAAATAGTAGTCAATAAAACATATTAATAAAAAGGTTTGTACTACCTTTTTACTGGTGTTCTTTTAAGAACGCCTCCTCCGTCAGGGATTGTCTCAACCGTGGTCATATTTGGCAAATGTATTGTTTAGTTAATCGGCTAACGCTCAACAGTGGTCGGTTTGGAAGTGATAAAATAACAAAATTTCAGATTTCCTTTTACACTGGATTTTAAGGAAAACGCGTAGTTGGGAATATCAGCTCAGCGTTTTATTTCTGCTTGCAAGATTTACGCACTTCATGGCGAAGAAGTTCTCATGCTCAGCTTCTTTAGTTGTATGCTCACTTGTTTTTATCGCATCTTTTTTATTTATCATGAACGGGGATAAAACACGACATTAATAATATGCAATGCTTCAAAAGTTTTATTCCGATTTCAGCCAAATTACACCTTTTTCTTGTATTCTTTTTTCCAATTTCTCACTTATAGAAGTATATACTTAAAGTTGTAGTACATACTACATACTACTATCTACTACATCCCATTCATCATCCACCAACATAAGAACATCATTACTCACTGCTTTCTCCCAGTTCATCTCTTCCGAGTAACCCTGCTTCAGTGGCAAGTTTATCAAAGGTCGAGTTATTAAATATCGCGAAAGAGTTAGCAACTACGATTCCGAATCGTTTGGGCTCGCGTTTAGCCTCAGTAATTAGACGCTGATAGGTACTATCCTGAAAACCTGTGGCACGACAGGAGTGTAGTAAACCTGCACCATTAGTAATGTTAGCATTATAGTTGGCTTCCTGTAAAAACATTTCATTAATTTGTCCAATGCTCAGAGACAATGGGGTTATTACACAATGCAGTTTTTTGTTTATTATATCATGCATACAGCACTTGCATGTCTTATTGACGATTACTGCGTCAGGA
>VICI01001100.1:0-25857 GCA_019593645.1 Akabosia matsudoensis | reverse complement strand
GGGCTGGAATATCCTCCATAGCTGGCAGCGCTAGCGCTGGCAACAATCAAAGTGAGTGCGATAAACTGGAAGTACGAGGAAAATAAACAAATCGTGGTGAAATATTCTGTTTCATAATAACCTGGATCGAAAACAATAATAAAATAATAATTACCGGTCTCATATTGCCCGGATGAGGAATTTCAGACAACTGAAGTCAAGACAGGAGATGAAAAAAAGATCTTTCGGGGGTGTAGTCCTGAAGAAGATTTGATACATTGCTAGGTTTGGGCTTCAGTATTTATACTGCTCTCTGGATACGTGTGTGCCACCGTAAAGTAGCATCTCACCAGTTGTATCGGCAAATCTTCGTTTACTAAACACATCCACAGTGCATTTTTGTTTGCGCTCCTTTGAGATCATCGACTTAGGAACGGAGTGAAGGTCGAACTTCCTTCAAGAACTGTATTTGTGTTTTGTCTCAAAGGACTTCAAGTCCGATTGTCCTCATAAAGGGGATCTATTTCCCATGGAGACTGGAGCTCCAAAAAGTAAATCATGATTACTAACAATAGAAAAAACAGACCATAGCAACAGCGAAAACTACAATTTATTATCTTGATTGCATGTACAGCTACACTAAATATTTGTTAATTTTAATCTATAAAAAAATTATAGCTTTCTTGATCTTAACTTCATTTACGTACCCACAAACTATATTGTATATACAGTCCTTTATATGTTATATGGTATTTTGTACGGCTACATAGGAGTCATTTGAAACTACTTGGTTTTACCAATATGAATACAAAGTTATCATATAAATTCAAGTGCTGTTCATGAACACTGATAAAAAATATTCTTCTTTCTAGTCAGACATTTTCGCCCAGACTCTATATGAAAAATAGAGCGTTAATCCGAAATCAACTAACATTCCTCCAATATACAAGCTAACGACGAGCCGGTACGAAGGCGATATCACCTTTGCTAAATAAAGAACCCATGGTACCAGGTACACCGTTAAATTTGTAAGCAAACTTTGGTAAAATACGTACTCTGTCTTACCAGTGCCGTAAAACATAGAGTCCATGGCGGTATTAAACGAAAATATTATGAAAATGGGACCCACATGGGTAATCATTTTAGTCGACAGGTCTTGTGCTTCAACATTCGACTTGCCAAAAAATGCAGCTAGTCTTTGCCATGATAGTCCTGTCCCCAGGACAACGACTAAGTAGCCACGCCACCAAACATTTAAAGCATTTCCGGAAAACAACTCGAATCCTTTGCTTACTCCCATTATGACCAATTTTCACTTTGACGTAGTTAGCTACAGTAAACGAGGGAATAAGGAGTAGCCCCCAGACAATGCTGTTGAGAAGATTCCAAGCAGCGACTTCCGTTTCACCCAGGGCATTAATAAACTTGAGGGTCACAACAAAGTAGAAAAAGTTGCGGACCGCCGAGTCACCAAAATTACCCCAACTAATTCGAAACAACTCTGAGCAGTTCTCTTTCCAGTTGCTTGAGAATACGGGGCCTTTGAAAAAATCTAGCTTCTCGATAAGCAAGCAGATGATAAGATTATTCAGGCAACTGAGTCCAGCTTGTATGACTTTATAATAGCCGAGCTCATCAACACCCCAATGGAGTGAGGAACTCTGATTGCCAAAAAGTAAATAGTTGGTGAAAAATGACATTGACACTGATGTTACCTGCGCCAAGATAAGATAAGAGCTGGTCGTAATCAGTAAATAATTGCTTAGAGCAGCGTCAATCAAGGTAAGTGGAAAGCTAAACGCACTGATGTACAGGTAAGTCCGTGTGGCGTCTACAATTGCCCCTGGCGTGTCGATAAGCTTGACAAACTGCTTGTTTAAAAGTACCATGGCAGTTGTGAGAAGGGCTCCGAGCAAAGTTAAAACTACCAAACAAATTTTCAAACATTGCAAGGACCTTGGACGATTTAGATGGTATGTTCGACCGACAAAGTTAAACAAGCTGTTGACAATGCCCTCTTGGATTACTTCAAGGATCACACTGATAAAGGTAAACTGGCCGGCTAGTGCAAGTGCGGATTCGTTCGGAATGTTGCCAATGAAGAAGAGGGGAATCAAGTTGTTTGCCACTGGGGGAATTATCCCGTGTGCGAAAAACTTTGCGAATGTGGGCGAGGGAAAGAAGAGGCGAATCAGCCACAGAAATGGAAACGCTATTTTGAAAAAGGAACGTTGCTCTGGATTCGAGACAAGTGGAGTCCGAGAAATGGGCGATGTTGAGGCGTCCTGAGCCTGAGGAGAAGTGTCAGGTCTTCTTGATGGTGCTTTGCGAAGAATAGGGGTCGCTGATAGGATCCGGCCGGGAAATCGACACGTAGGCTGGGTAGAGCTCGTCAGTCATTTTTCACCCGAGTTTGTCTGTAAAAAATGTGCAGAATGTAGTTGAATACCTTTGATTTAGGTCGAAGGCAAAGGTGAAAGCAACGTACAAGTTTTTTGTTAGAGTAGCAATTTACCTTGGCGTGGTAGTGGATTTTTGGAATGGCTTTGATACTAAAATCATAGATCAAGATTTGGAGTTGATCTGATCACCATGACAAGTTGGGACTTGATTAGATAAGCGATAGGTAGCTTGTACTTGCTGGGGATTCCGGATTGGGAAGAGCAGCTCAATTTGCATTCAATGGTGCAACGCAAAGAGAAAGATTGAGGATATACTACCTAGGCAAAGAGAAAAATTATTAGTCTTACGAATTGTGCTTCATTCATGGCAGACCTTTGAAGTACGTGTTGTGCATTGAGAGATATGAATATGAAACTGAGGTAATGGGCTCTTAGACACCGTTTCAGAAATCAATAATGTTGTATACTTGAAGAACTATTTGTTCTAGTTATGAAACAAACTGACAGCGCTACGTGAAAATAGGAAGAATGAATTATATTGGCCGAGACAAAGGCCTTAATAATAGTGCCATGTCAGAATAATAAAGCTTACCTTAACAACAGCGGAGAACCTTGCTTAGGAAAAAATAATTCTCGTAAATGATACAAACAAAGAACTTTCCTCAAGACTCGATGTGTAAGATAAATGCAGGTTGTGTAATTATTGTACGTTAACTGTAATGATGAACCTCTTGTACACCTTACGTATAAACTCACGGCAAGAGGTAAACGTTGTTAGTCCCATTTTGATCGTCCACTTATTTATTTGAGGTTCAGCATTATAAAATGGCCACGGAATGGGAATATGGTACGAACCAGTCAAGAAATGAATGCCGAATGAATACAGTACCTAATTATCATCTGCAATTATGCGTCACTCCTAATGCGCATTGTATCAGAAAGCTCATTCTTACATTAGCCATTTGAATGCCAGTTAATAAGCATAAAAACTAAACGTTTGTGAACGTTGTTCCATTCCAGTGTACTGACAGCGAAAAACGTAGCACGAGAAAGTTGTTACATGTGTACATTACCACTACGCAAGTTTCCGATAGATTCCGACCAATGCCGAAGATCAGTAAAGTCGTTTTCTTTCTGTAATCCAAAATTCTGCTCTGAATGCTGTGATCATGAACTGGGTAAAAAATGACAAGCAAGAAGACAACAAAATATGTATATTATTATGAAATATAATTATTAAAGTGAACAACTGACAATCTTGTAAGATAATTTACATTTGTTTTATTCCCAGCACCCGCATGCACTCTTGACAACAATGACGGTAACTAGGTTACATCCGACATGTCTTGAACAAGTTACTTTCCAATGTTGTCGTTATCGATTATGGCCCCAACTATGTCCGTCAGCATTTTCGAATTGTCGATACGATTCACCACGAAATTAGTTGAGTCGAGAAATCGCTGAACGCAGTTTTCCAAGCAGGTTCGCGTTTCAGGCTCCAATCGGAACGTTGGTTTGTCCATGCATACATCCCAGCAACGCTCCGTCAAAGAATCCACCAAGTTCTACAGTTCAATCATCAATCAAATTTCCAATTAAATCTTTACAACCAAAAGATTATTATTTCAGACATATCATAATAATAAAATAAAAGGTGAATACCTGATATATTTGTTTTTGAGTTTCTTTATCCACGAAACGACTCAGTTGCGGATCCTTCTTCAATGCCTCCATTTCCGACTCCTTTAATTTTCCCATTTTTCAGAAACCAGAGTCACCTGATAACCGAAATGATTTAATAATTATCTAAGATAATTCATAATTCCACCGAAATAAATAAGAAATAACAAAACTTGGTTAACAGTATTAACCCACCAATAATCACTTCCGGTCATTCACGATTGCAAGTTTTCAAAACACAAAATTTTTTAATTTTTACAAACAAAAAAGTTCATGAAAGAAACCAGCGACAAAAATTTATGCTGTGAAAGCAACGGCGTACATGCTGAACGGCAAAGCTTGCGAGGGTGGAACGTCGCGAGGCTTTTCAAATGGTTTCTTGAGATTGGTGAAGGTGTGTGAACGTCGCGTGTGGAATGCATAAACGCGAGTCAAGATGAGATGCAGCGTGGACCAATAGCAGAGCTCAAAAGTAGGAAGCGCTCAGCTCAAACTTGTCGGTTGTCCATGTGCTTGAGGAGAACACATTGGCAATTGCAAGTGTTGTGGCTTTAGTTCCTGTCCCTGTAGGAATTAAAGTGTTGTCGTCGGTGAGAAATAATTGTTGTTGAAACATTTAATTAGTGAGATTCAAAATGGGGAAGAAGGTTAAAGTTGGGAAACAGCGGAAAGATAAGTTTTATCATTTAGCGAAGGAGACAGGTAATTTTGAATTGATTTTGGATCCTTTTACCGAGAGAGGAGATGGATTAATTGTGATTTAAATTTGTTTTGTGGTTGAAAGGCTATCGATCCAGAGCAGCCTTCAAGTTGATCCAGCTGAACAGGAAGTTTGAGTTCTTGCAAAAGTCAAGGGTCGTAATTGATTTGTGCGCGGCGCCAGGAGGATGGATGCAAGTGGCGGTAGAGCACATGCCAGTGTCCAGTTTGGTTATTGGTGTGGATTTGTTTCCAATCAAACCGATTTCAGGGTGTATTGGAATCACGGAGGACATCACAACTCCAAGATGTTTGCAGCTGTTGAAGAAAGAGTTGAAGACGTGGAAAGCGGATGTAGTCCTCCACGATGGAGCTCCAAATGTTGGACAAAATTGGATTCATGATGCTTATATGCAGAACTGTCTTACTTTGAGTGCGTTCAAGCTGGCTACAGAGATTCTTCGGCCTGGAGGATACTTCGTGACTAAGGTGTTCAGGTCAAAAGATTACAACTCGTTGTTATGGGTGCTCAAACAGTTCTTCCGGAACGTGTATGCAACTAAACCAGCAGCATCGAGAACAGAATCGGCTGAAATATTCATTGTTTGCAAGAGTTACCTTGCTCCAGGAACTATTGACCAGAAATTTTTGGATCCAAAGCATGTATTTGAAGAAATTGATCTTCCGGAGGGGAAGAAACAACTGCAACAGCTTTTGAAGGAAGTTGGGTAGGTCACTTAAATGGATATTCAGTGAAATCCTTATATTATCATAGAGTAAATCTAAGTTATAATTTACATTCACTTCTGTCCTGATTTATATTTACTTTGAATTATAATTTTGCAGTAAAAAGAAAAAGGCGGAAGGATATCCGACTGGAGAAACACTTTTGTACCGGCCTATTTCTGCAAAAGAGTTTATTCAAAGTTCTGACTATATTGATTTACTCGGAAATACTTCATCCGTAAGTTGATTTAACATTTTTACCATACGTTTACTTTTCCCTGGAAAGCCCTCACAGTTTAGAGTTGTTTTGTTTTTACTATCAGATTGACCTGGATGAAGAATGGATCTCAAAGAACAAGGCCACAACCGAGGATATCAAAGAGTATTGCAAAGATGTTAAGGTCTTGGGTCGTAAAGAAATCAAAGCTTTGACTCAGTGGCGGAAAAGTCTCAGGTATTGCCTGTAGTTAAGAATATGAATCAAATACTTTGCGCATGTTAAACTAACCCGAAGATGTTCAATATATGTTGCAGGGAGCAACTTGATAAGTATTTGAAAATGAAAGCGGGCTTAAAAGAAGAGGAAGATGGCGAAGGAGGTGCGAAAGTTGAAGAGGTTGAGGAGGATAGTGACGGCGAGACAAAGCTAGATGAAGCTATTGTGGCTGTCAAAGAGCAACAAGAAAAGGAGGAGAAGCGGAAGAAGAAAAAGTTGCTAAGGGATCGAAAGAAAGTCGAGGAGAAGACCAAATTGGATATGATAATTCCGGGTGATGTTGGTCCGACTGATACTACAGGAGATTCCCTCTTTGCGCTGAAAGCCATTCGTAGTATCAATGATGTGGACAAGTTGATTGTAAACCCGGAATTGCCTGATGTCGAGGAAGATGACGGAGCTAATGACGACCCTGATATGATTTATCACCGTCACCAGAGCAAGTTGCTACGATACAGTAAAGAGGGTCAAATCTTGGACAGTAGCGGAAAGTTCTACCGGAGTCGAGATGGCGAAGATCAGAATGGGCCTGCTGAGTCTAGTGATGACGAAGACCCAAACTTGGATGAAGGATTGGGAATTGGCTCAGAAGATGAGCTTTCTATTGAAGAGGCTGAAATAGATATGGATAAGATTGCACCGATATTGGATAATCATCTACTCACTGATTTAGATCCGGCTAACAAGACGCAGAAACGTCTCAAAAAAGTTGCTATGTGGTTTGACAAGGTAAGAAATTCCCATTTTTGTACAATGAAATCTATTAATACATGCATTAACTCGGCTTCTGGAAATTTGTTAGGACATTTTCGATGACGTTGACGACGAATCAGACGAGGACTTCGAGCTGCAAAAGCTGGCCGAGAAATATCAAAAGAAAGGTGCGACTGTTCATGGAATGACTAATATAAAAGATTCCGAAAAGGGGAAGAAGCGAAAGCAGGTTAAAGAGGAAGATGAGGAAGAGGAGGAGGAAGAAGAGATGGAAGTTGTGAAGGATAATGCTCCAAGTATGCAAACAGAATATAAAATAAGCAAAACAATTCCTATGAAGAAAGATTTTAATGGTTTAATGGTTATTAGAGAAAAAGAAGGTTAAACTTGATCCTGAGGGACTAGCCCTCGCTACTGTAATGGTCCAGTCGCAGAAGAACAAGCGAGATCTGATTGACGACGGTTGGAATAAGTATGCATTTAATGACGAAGGCCTTCCGGACTGGTTCTTAGAGGATGAGAAGAAGCATATGAGGAAACCAATGCCCGTACCGAAGGATCTAGTTGATCAATACAACAGCAGTCTGAAGGTTAGTTATAAAATCCATTGCATTTTCCTAACTTTCCTCGATATATTATTTATACATTATAATTTATTATGTATTTTTTCTTTTCAGGAAATCAATGTTCGACCAATTAAAAAAGTCGTCGAGGCCAAAGCCCGTAAGAAGAAACGCGCATTGAAGAAGATGGAAAAGGCGAAGAAGAAAGCCGAAAACATTTTGGAAAATCAAGAGATGACTGATGCCGAAAAAGCCAATCAAATCAAGCAGTAAGTCGACAGTTTATCTAGTTACAATGATTTACTTACTTTGAAGAAATCATAATAAACGCCTATTTAACTACAGGCTGTACAAAAAGGCGTCAGGTCAAAAGAAGAAGGAAGTCACCTATGTAGTTGCTAAGAAATTCAGCACTGGAAAACGCGTCAAGCGTCCTGCTGGTGTGAAAGGCCCTATAAAAGTTGTAGACGGAAGAATGAAGAAAGACATGCGAAAAATGAAGGCGATGAACAAAGGGAAAAAAGGAAAGAAAGGAGCTGCTGGAAAAAACAAAGGACGTGGTGGTAAACGCTAAAGCTGAAGCTACAACATACGCATCTATGGTTTCGTTTCATAGTTCCAAATTTAAATTTGTAACACGTTGATATGCGACAGTTTTTATCTCTTAAATAGCAATTTTATTATCATTACTAGCAGCGTCATATTTCGTTCCTTGAAGTTTCATACGTATCATATTTCAATAAAAAAACGGCCGAAAGTTTCCTATACAATTGCAGATATTGCATTTTATTATCATTTTCGTCGGAAAAGGCATGACTCACATAACTCTTTCATAAGCATTTTTTTTGTCATATCTTTAATCACGCATTCTTTTACAATTGAATAGAGAATGACATTGTGCAAGACTCATTCTCGCTCAAGTACAGAGAAAGTAGCTTCTTGCAGTTAACCAACCATTTTGTTTTATTTTATTTGCCTTTTCAATTCAACTTTCAAAGCATCTTGTCAACTTAAAACCTTCATATTTTCGTACTAATCATTTCTCATCTTGTCAGCTTCAAGTTCCATGCTCATCGTGGACGGCGGCCGCCAAGAGGATGTTCTAAACAACTCACCTTCGATACCTACAGGTGAGATTTCCCCTTACAGATAAGATTTTTTTTTTCTCATCTACTCAATCACACATCCTCTATTAATTCAAACGCCAAAATAAATAGGATACTTTCTAGCATACATTTTTTTTGTATACCACCACCAAACGAAAAGATAAACCAAATCTTACAAAAAATGATTAGATGCGTGTGTGCCTACTCTACCGTATAGCCGCACATTCTATACACCATCATCAATAGTAGCTCATGCATAAAACCCGATGGTTAAAGATGATAAACTTTTTTTACATCTAGCGAGATGATAGAAAACATTATTTTTTCCTTTTCCAATCTTTTAATATTCAGGCTAGATATCTTTATTTTACGAGATACTTAATCTGTCTTAATTCCTTTAACTGAGTTAGGTTCCTCTCATCATTCTATTAGTTTTTTTGTTGTTTTTCATCAGGAAACAAAAATAATAACTTATTTGTTTTAACCATCATCGTAAGCATCAGCGTTCATTTTCAACTTGCAGTTGCACACGTAGGCTCTTGTTTCAGTCGCAAAAAAGTTATTGCATTTAAAAAATTGAGTGCAAAAGAATGATAACAGTTTTTTTCATATTATGCAGACTACAGCTTAATGAAATGTACACGATAAAAATTGTTTTTAATGTCTAAACGACTTGAAAAGCTCATATTACAATTTTGGCTGTACTACTTTGTACTTGCCATTTCTCTTTGCAAGACACTCTAACTGACTTGGTATTGGTGGTGGCTCAAAAAAGCACGTTGCATTTTTTAAGCAGCTTGGTTGACAAAAACTTGCAAAAGACTTAAATCGGACACGACACATCAAGCTGAACATATAGAAAAAAAACATTTATGCGGATAGACGAAGCAAATGAACATGCTTACGCACACATTCTTGAAGATCCATTGAAAAAATCAGCTTTTTTGAATGTCATCTTTTTTTAATCCAATCTGGGTAGCAACAATCAGCTAAATAAAACATGCTTCGACAAGGAAATGAATGATTTTTCCTTGCCCGCAATGTTTTTTCCTGTATACGGCTTCCCTACACCTAGATGTCTCATATCACCCGCATCAAGCACACCTCGAATTTGAGATGTTGGTTAGTGCCCATATAATTATTCATAATCAATTAAATTTGAGGAGCTCATATTTGTTTCTATGATTTCTACTCCTATTAAAATCTAAGCGTCATTATGTGTTCTCCCCCATTTTCTAAACTGATCTGACAGTTTGCTGATTGGTCTACCCTACAAGCATCCGTCGTTTTCGTGTAATCTCTCTCTCTCTCTCGCTCGCTCACTCTCCCAATACATATCGGTTTCACATTAGGCGTTGCTTGAATGTGTTTTTCGTGTCCTCATCGCCGCGGCCGTTCCTTCCTTATGCGTACCCACCACCATTATCCCAATTGTTTTCCAAATTGTACTTTACCTCTTCTTCACACATCCAACCTGCATGCCGAACACTCTCTCAGTCAGAAAACCTTTTGACTCTTTTTTTTCTCTCTTTTGGCTCATACTCTAACAAAACAAAATACATTTTACTGATTGTTTCAAGCGGTTTTTTACACACTTTGAGCGTGTTACAACAAAAATTTTTTTCATATCCTCACAACAACTTTTCTGCTTCTCTCTATCATACCACGTACGTCTACGACGGTGAAAAGTTTTCAGAGGAAAAAAAATACAAGTACAGTCAAAAACTCACCCTGAGAGACAAAACATAATATACAAGCTCCCCATATCATATCATACCCCATACTTTTTCCTATTGTATCACTTACAACATACGTATTCATGATAAAGCGCACATGTATAAGTATCCCGTATGAAAAAAAATCCCCAAAAAAATTTATATCTTTCATTCTACTACCACCACCACCACCAGCAGCAGCAGTACCAAAAAATCTATTGACAAAGGAACATTACATTTTCAACCAAGCCAGGAACGAGGAATACTTTTACACACAGAAGGACGCATAGACACACACAGACACACACACCTTATCATAATTATTTTTATATACAAGCTTGCAAGGTACGATACCGTAAGGAATGGGTATATTTTAATACTTGTTAGTTTAGCAAGACGAAAAAAAAAAAAAAAAAACAAAATGATGGTACTCCACACTTAAGTAACTTACATACCTCTCTGCTTCTGTGTACGATGCTATGCATTTAGTTTTTGTGTAGACGTGTCCGTCCACATAACAAGAGAGCAACTTAAACATTTTTATACTTGTCGACTCAAAGTTCGTATAAGGAAGATAAAGTAAAAAAAAAAGAGTTCGTCGATCGTCGTTTGTCGTTCATATCGTCAAAATGTTCTACAACTAAAATATAAGTTTTTTTTCTGCTGCCTTGCCTGTTCGTCATCCGTAATGGTAGATATTTTTTTTGCGTACGAATAAAAAAGAGTCTAGCGATGAATAATAACTTGGGTAAGGAACAAAATTTCCATTGACAAAATACTAATATTCAAATAAATAAGAAATAAAAAGTAGCGTTTAAAAGAAGAGCGTATAATTTACAAGAAGATAAGCTTCCAACGCAAAAATATACACACACACTCTCTCAGACGAAAAGGTCTGAAAGATTTTTTGAAAAAAAAAATGTCCACTATGTAGATCTCCATTTGGATGAATATTAGAAACAAGCATTAATATTCATAACGGAAAAGACTACTTTTCTTTTAGTACAATTTTTTTTCAAATGTGGAACTTGGTAAGTCTGTACAAAAAAACACTGTTTTTCTGTTTGTTTGTGGCGGATCCACGCGTAAAAAAATTATGTATTAGAGTGCTACTGGAAACAAGAAAAAAAAGTTGACAACTAAATAGCGGAATATTACGGTTTATTTGAAAAATTGAAGTTTTTTATCTGTGATTCTAAAATTGGGTGTGTGACTGTTTGCAGTGTCGTTTTATATATAAAGACAAACTAGTCATTATATGAAATTAATGGTTAAAGCAATAATTAATTTGGCTTTTGTGTTTTAATTATTATTACTTTTTTTATAGATAAGTCAAGAGAAATAAACTTGGACTAACACTAACACGCAACAACTAAGCAAATTTTGGATGAAGAAAGAAAGTTCAGAGCACAACGAGGAGACAAGACAAAATACTAGATTGGCTAATAGAAGAAACCGATTGCCAAGAAAATTGTGCGCACTCCAGTAGCTTCCATGAAACTGAGATTTAAAAAAACTGAAATGAATGACTGACTCAAACAAGCGGACAAAAGTTTCCTTTTTTGAACTCAAACAACAAGCTAAGTGCTCGCTTACAATACTGATTACTTTAACTAAGCCATAGTTTTGTTTCCTTTTCTACAGTACCTTAAAAACTTTCGCATCTGAAAGAATTACGTACACCTCCGCATTCTCAAGACTCCGCGTCTTGGAGACTAAAAAAAGTGTCGTTTTGTTCGTCGTGGTGCGGTGAAGTTATGAAATTGACTGGCTTTGTTTTGCAAAGTAGCTTCTAGTTCATAGTTAAGTGTATATATTTGATTTTTGTATGAAAAACTCTGTACATTACGTAAGGACATTGCAAAATTACCGATTTTTTGGTAGTAGATAGATTGCGGATATTTAGGTGGTGGCACGCCCGAAAGTGTAGCCGTCGTAGTAGTAACGATTTCCATGAATTCCCTTTTTCGTTCTTCTTTCGTTAAGATCATTCACACAAACAAAAGTTAGTTTTGTATCGCTCATTAGTGCCGTCTCGTGAGTGCACGAAGATTAAACAAAAAGAGACAGTTGTGATAGCAAGTAAAAGTTCCAGATATAAAGTTAATATAGTACTAATTATGAATACACTTGAATTCCTGTAATTGAAGAGAAACGTTTTGTGTTGAGGATAGTGAAAGTGCTCATATTTGTTTTTTACGAGGTAGCCTGTAGTTGAGAAAGAAAATCTATACAAACTAGAGTATTTTCTAGGTGCAAAAAGTTTAACCTGTGTGAAGACATTTGAAGAGTCAAAAACTTATAAAGAAAAGAGACCAGCGTTCGTGCCTGCCATGGCGCGTCTAACGGACGTATTCAGAGAGGGTGAAACTGCGTTTCGAGGATTGAAACATCGCCGAGTTCCCATATTCATTGATGATAATATTTCTGTAAGTTGCTCAATTCTATGATAAATATTTCCATATTTTTAAGGATTTGGTAAAATAGTTGTTCTCAATAGAGATTTAGGGTTTATTACGATGAAACGATCTCCAAGTATTTTAGGTCAACGAGAACAGCCACTCCTACTGTAATGTGAAACCCTTCCCTACACCTCGAATATGGTTTTATTCTGAGATATGATATGACTAATTTTAGATTAAAGCTACTAATGTAGTTGTGTCATACTTTCACCCTTTCACGTACCCTTTCTGTCCAAGCACACCTTTCGAGACACCTGCCGACTCTAGATTTCTCCTGTACTATCCTTGGGACGCTACGCTCTCACATTGTCCAACCTGAGTAGTTTCCTCACCAAAAGACAAATGTGACATGGTTCACAAGGAGAACCTTTTCTGCTTGGGAATGCGCTAAAGTCGCTTCCGTTATCCTTACAACAATTTGTTATGTCAGGGCAATGAAATGAAAAACTGATGTTTGTTAATGTCTCAAAAATAATGTCTACGAGTTGATAACTAAAAAATAATGGATTATTCTACTAGTAAAGAAATTACGGCAGGTAGACAATTCTTTTACGTCAGATGCCCATAAAAATGAAACAATTAAGTGGATGAATCTACATATGTCGCTATTATGACAATAATTTCAATCTACTGATTTAGAAAAAATAACACTAACAGCCGCCGTCTCCCATGGGACAGCTATCACTTAAATTTATTTGTAGACAGATTAAAGTTGTTTTGAACAAGTTAAGTAGCATACAGCATTACCCAAAGTTTAGGCTAGAAAGATTGACATGGTTGTGCAGGTCCATCGTCCACTCGTGACGAAACATAAAGCAGCGTGTTTGCAAGAGACGTTTGAAATTAGCAAGCGGGAATTCAGAGTTGCGAAAATACAATAGTCCGAAATAGGCTTACCGGAAGCTTACTGTGAACTGGCAATCAGTCTGGCAGAAGTTGGGTAGCTGAGTTCAGTGGGAAATTTGGAAAGTTTCTGGTTGTTGTTTAAAATTTGAGGAAAAAATCTCTGACAATTTTCACAAGTTTTATTTAAAGTTTCCGGGAATTTCGTTTTTGCGTAAAATTTTGCAAGCCTGTTGGCAGTGTGTAAACTTAAGACTATTTGTTTTGGCAGAAATTGGAATGAGTGGAAAAAATCAGGATGGGGTTGAGGGGGCCCAGGGGGGAGGATGTAAACAGGAGTTCACGGCGGCGGAGTTATGTTATGGGTATTTTATGATAGAGGTGGCAAAGGGGCGAATGACAATGAGGGATTTTGAGGCCTTTGAGCAGGTCCTGAGTTCGCCGTTAGTTACAGAGTTTATTGAGAAGGCGCACGCTGAGGGTATGTTGGAGACGTACCTTGCGGAACTGGTTGTGAGAAAAGACGAGCAGTGGGATTTCATAAACTTTATTCTGTCAAAGAGTTTGTTGCGTACGGAGCCTTGTGGTTGTATTGTTCTGAGAGATTTCACAGCGGTAAATTTCAAAGAATCAAGAGTTGACTTGCTAACACATCAGCAATTTCGAAAGACGCTTTAGTCGTTGAGTTTTGCATTTGTTTACAAGTAATTAACGGGCTCGATGGTGTTTTTGTTTCAGTTTGTGATGGACATGGACCCGGAGTACCTTACCGGAGATGACGGCGTGGTTCCTACTAAAACTGAGATGGACCAGTTTTTGAAGAAGTTCAAAATGCTGACGAAGTCGGAGCTAGAGGCTGCCTTGCGCGTTAGTCCGGACGATTTTGTGTCTGTCCTCAATCAAATGGTTCCTTGCGTGGGTTGCCGTCGAAGGTACTACATAACAGAACTTCCAGATTTTCTTTTCAATCTGTTTTCGCTCTGTGTTCGGAGATGTTGATTCATATGTTTGGTTACATTCCAGTGCTGAAGCAGTTTTTCAACAGTACCAGGAAGGTCCAAGCTATGGCTTCTATCCACTCTGTATGGACGAAAACGGGACAATGTTTTTAGCAAAGGATAAAATGACTCCAAAATTTCTTTGCACTATGTTTCACTGTCCAAGGTAAGGCTTCACCACAACTCCATTTAGTTAATAATCTATCCAATGTAGGTGACATAAGTTAAAACCTTGACTTTAATTGTTTTTACAGTATGAAGGTTCAAAATTTGGTAGACTCTTTGAGCAAATGTAAGTCAGGTCGTCGATGTGCACTACACTCTTTAGAGTCTCAGCGGATCCGAACTGTCAGCTCTTGGGTTGACGTTTGGGACTACATGGACGAGAAATGTCAGCAACGTACAGTAATGGTGGACTCGAAATGTCTAATGGAGACGCTAGACAGATACCTAAAGAAGCATCGCTTCTGTACTGAGTGTAGGTCAAAAGTGCTCCGCGCCTACAACATCTTAACTGGAGAACTAGATCCATCTTCGGAACCTGGGTTTATTGCACAATTGTACGACGGCATTGAGTGCTGCAAGGAAGACCAACATCTTCATCTCATGTGCAAAACGGAGTTTGTCAGTCGTCTGATTGCTAAAGCCGTACCTGAGTTAGTCGGAAGGTTGGTTGATCGATATACTACATTTTATTCGTCACGAATAACTTCATACCTTGACAGTGTTAAATGAACTTTTGTTTTTTAATTCCGTTCCTAAGTAGTAGCCGCAGGGAGCGACATGCAAAAACTATGGAAATCGCGCAAGAGGAGGTTTTGACTTGCTTGGGACTGTGTGTCTTTGAACGCCTTCATCGTATTCAGCAGCGATTCCGCGAAGAGGAGAGAACTTGGGAAATCATCATGTGCACTGCTATTCAAGCTCTTCGACGCAATTTCGAAGTCGCAGTGGAGAACAAGTTAGGCGTGTCTCAACTCGAGTTACTCTGCCAAGAATTAAACAAGGAAGAACTGGCGAAACAACAACGGAAGGAAAGAAAGAAGTTGAATCGCAAGCGGAAGAAGGAGAAGAAAACCGAGGAGGGCACGGAATCAACTGAGACAACTGAACCAGAAGCTGCTGATACTGGAGAGCAACTAGAAGAAACTACCGAGGTAATTGCAACTATTATTCATGTTTTGTATGCAAGTTTATTTTGGCTAAAATTAATTTTTAATTCAAACGCTTCAATTTTGCTTTAATTTCACAGCCGCTTGTGGAGGAAAACAATGAGGAAGTCGAAGAGGAGGCTCAAGAGCAGGAGGATTCCTGCCGTTGTGAACCTGTCGACGCGACCACCAGCAACACGAGAAAGAAGAAGAAAGGTGGCAAGGGGAAAAACAAGACTAATCCTAAGTCTGATATGCCATCAAGTCAAGTGACAAACGGGGTCGTGAAAAAGTCTGAGAATGTCGCACAGAAAGGAAGTTCCAATTCGTTATGTCAGGAGTTACGGTGCTCATCTGAAACTTCCCGAGACGGGGGTTATTCGTCTGAAAGCACCAGTGTCAATCATGATAACACCACTTGCAGTTCTCTCGAAGGCTCTGAAATCGCTTGCGTGGAGGATTGCTGCAGACTCTGCCCTGACTACATTACGCCTGACTCTGAACCAAGAATAATTCAGGGGCCATATCGTAGCTTAATGGAACAACTTCAGGTATATCAGTCGTTATATTAAAATGATTTACGCATGTTTTATGCCGGAGTTTTAAATGTTATTGGTTTGACCCAATTGATTTTTCAGGATGGCGATGACCTGAGCGACACTGAGCAAGACAGCAACTGGGTTCCGATTGAAATCTCTGCCATCAAAAGCCCATCTTGGGGCCAAGTACGAGAACAGTTTCGTGAGACTTTACGTGCCAGGTTTGACGAGATGCTCTCTAAGCAAAAACCCGGATGCTTCCGTCGTATTCCCTGCAACGATCAGCACCGTGCCACGGACAGAGTCTGCTCTGACTGTTGCGAACGCGACGAGAACCGTGCTCCAGCCAAGTCAACTACTGAAGATGCCCCTGCCAAGGACCCAGAGGTATCTCCTGGCAAAAAACCAAGTCGATCTGGGCAAACAAGTGGTTCAAACAAAGGAAACCGTTCGGGAGGTCAAAACAATCGCAAGTATAAAGGGAAAAATCGTCGGTAGATTACACAACGTCAAACCAACGCTCCAAGAAAATTTCTTCTATGTCTCCAAACAATGAACTTCGGAAAAGAAACCCATTATGCTTCATGTGCAGGAATGCTAATTGAAAAAAAAAGATGCATGCGATACTTTTAAGTTCATACAAAAACAAAATACAATATCCTACACGATTATTTGTACTGAAATTCTAAACAGATAGTTGATGTTTCTTTTCTTTCTTGAAAAAAGTTTTCAATGAGTTCAAGTCTAGTGGAATCTTATTTTAACAAGAGAAAGGGAAAAAAATCAAGGTAACTGTTAAACGATATGAAACTCACATTCCTGTTTTCAATATTTTTTCACATTTTCAATTGCCATGTTCTTAAATTTAGTTCAGTATTGTATAAGTTAGCAGGGGAGTAAACGAAAACACACACAATGTAGTTTTTTGGTCTTTTGCAAAAGTGCAGTTAAGTTTTCATGTATTCAAATTAGCAAAGTTTCCTGTTTCGATGGTGAACCTGATAACAAGTGAAACCCGTTTTTGTAGCTTGTTTAGCAATAATTTATACGTAACTGGTCATGGAAATGTAACAGTTTCCTGCCATAAATTATGTTATCTTGAATATGTGATTTTTTTTCTGTCCGTTTGTTTCCCCTCAATAAAAACTCACGTTCCTCCGTAACGTGATGGTCGGCGTTTGTTGAAAACCACATGAAGCAAAACAGGACTGTTTCCAAGATGATCCACACAGTGTTTTAGAGTTTAAAAAATTATTAAGAAAACTCAATAAAATGTTATTATTCAGGCTATGAAGGTGAAAGAGAGAATGGTGAACTCGATGAAGTGGAATAATTTAATAAGAAAAAAATATAAAAATATATTCAATACTATATTCCTCCATGTAGAACTTGATACGAAAAGTTCATACAATGAAAAATATAAATAATGTGATGATGGATCTTCGATAAAAGCGATGGATAAATTTGACATGAATAAATTAAATATTAAACAAGATATTATTAAAAAACACGTTTTACTCGACAGTTACTTGGCAAACATGCTTATACACAAGCTTGCATTTGTGCCACCAAATCCAAAGGAATTTTTTAAGGCGACAATCGGTCTATCAATTTTAGGAGGGTTACTACTGGCTGTAACTATTGTTGAGGTTTTGAAATTCTTTGTCAACGCTCAGGATGTCACGGGACGGAGGTAAGTATCCGTAGTTGAATGCTGTCAGAGCGATTATACTCTCCACAGCACCTGCTGCACCTAACAAATGGCCATGGTTTCCCTTTGTAGACGAGATAGGAACGTTATTTACCTGTAAAATAATAGATAGATAGTAATGATTAGTGAAATAGGCCTAAATAGATTTTGCTTTATCATTTGCGTCCATTCTTAGGAGCTTCACCGTTTCAGATTGGAACAATTTTCTCAAGGCGACGATCTCGGCCTTGTCCCCGATTGGAGTTGACGTGGCGTGACAGTTAATGTAATTTATATTATCTGTTGTGATCTTAGCGTCTTTAAGAGCAAGCTGCATCGCTCTAAAAGCTCCTAGACCGTCTTCTCTGGCTGCGGTTAGATGATGACCATCACCACTCAGTCCGTATCCTAGTATCTCTCCAATAATGGGGGCGTGTCGATTTACTGCGTGGTTAAGCTCCTCCAAAACGAGTATTCCTGATCCTTCTGACATAACAAAGCCATCCCTTTGTGAATCATAAGGCCTTGAAGCGACTTCCGGAGTTTCATTGAATTTAGTCGAGAGAGCTCGCAATCGACTAAATGCTGCTATTGATAACGGGCTTATAGATGACTCAGTCCCTCCACATACCATAACGTCAGCATAGTTTAGTCGGATTAAATTAAAGGCATCGCCAATAGCATGAGCTCCAGTAGCACAGGCAGTTGACGCACAATGATTAGGTCCCTGTAAAATAAAACATTAAAACGCCCATCAAATTTGTATGAAGTTAGATACAGGAAGAATGTTTACTGTTACCCTCAGTCCGTATCGAATACTAATTTGTCCAGCAGCAAGGTTTGGCAGGATTCTTGGAATAAAATAGGGTGACACGCGACTATAACCTTTTTCTGCTAAAATCGCACCAGTAGTTTGAATATCTTGAAGGTCTACTAGACCCATGCCAATTGCAACACCAACTCGATCGTTGTCAACGTCCTGAGCTATCAAGCTATCTCCGTCTTTGACAAGTTGACTTTGTCGTAAAGCTTCTTCCGCTCCAACAACTGCATACATTGTAGCCTTTGATGCTGTACGCTGATGGGCATCACTAAACTTGTCTTGGAGCCTGAGACTTCCTTATAAAGAAGAAAAAAATCAGCACAGGGAATTGTTAGGAGTTTTTTAAATTAAAACCAACCTGGTCCTTCGAGGGGAATAAGACCCGCCACCCGACAAGGTAATTTAGAATATTCTGAACCAACTAGCGCTTGAATCCCTGACGATCCTTGTCTTATTTTCTCCCAAACATGATCTCTTCCAATTCCAAGTGGGGTAACAAGACCCATTCCAGTAATGACCACTCGTCTATGCGTCATTATTCCAAGTGTGCCGGTAGTCAACTTCCAAACGAGGCTTCCATGAGCCACACCAGCCGAGCTGTGAGTTCCCTAATATCAGCTGGCATCAGCTGTTCCATTCGTCTCGAACAGTGAACTACGCTCTTTAACTGTTCCGTGGATGTGCACTTCGCGTCTTCCATGGAACTGTGCCATATGAAAACACGTTTACCAACAACTCACCTCTCATTCCCAGTCAAGTGAGTAGACCATACATACGCATTCTTTTCATCAAGTTTTAGCACTGTCAATTTGCAAGTGGTTTTTCCACGTCCACCACGACGCACATGTTACATGTTTTAGTTTTTCATGTGTGCACAAAGAAGCGTATCCATTGCGCATTTATATTTCGCTCATGAATTTCTAAAAAAAATTATAGGAACCATCAACCGTTGCAAGAATTGATTCCGAGAAGGAATTTTTCTGTTTCCTGAAGATATTATGTGCATTTTGTACTTTTTTTGTAACGATGTGGCATCCGAAAATGCATACAAGCTTATACTCATCTTTAATCGGGATGAGTATTACAGCCGACCAACCCGCCCAGCCAGTTTTTTAGAAGGCTCGCCGAATGTGTTGGCAGGTTGTTCTTATCTTAATTTAAAATTCCTTAAATGTATAGAGATTGATTGAGAAAATTAAACGCTTCTTTTGTAAATACTATAGGCATTGATATGGAGCCTGGCCGGGAGGGTGGTACATGGTTGGCTGTAAGCAAAGCAGGAAGAATCGCCGCTCTACTGAACGTTCTCCAATCCCAAAAGGCACTTGCAACTACGGGGGCTCGTAATGGGCGAGGTTTCCTTGTAAGAGACTACGTCACTTCTACCACTTCCAGAACGGAAGAGTACCTAACCCATCTTCAAAGTCATAGCAAGGAGTATAACCTCTTTAGTATGGTGGCAATAGAAATGGCAGAAAATGAACTACCACGAACATTTTATTACTCAAATGTGAATAATGAGAACCCCCATTGTCTTCCCAATGGTGCTGTGCATGGGTTTGGAAACAGCTTTATGGACACGCCATTCAAAAAAGTGGAAGACGGGCGGCACCAAATGTCTAAAATCATTAAAGAACTTAATTCTACCTGCGAAAGGGACAAACTTATTTCCGCCCTTATGGAAACGATGACAAGCTGTAATAATTACTATCCAGATGAACAAATGCTTAGACAAGCCCCAGACTTATCCCCGAAATTTCTGGAAGGACTGAGCAGCCGCTTTGTAAAACTGCCAAACTACGGAACACGGTAATTAAATTTTTGTTAAGCGAAAATAAAACCTGGTTGATTTTAAAATCCTTTTGAATGTTCTAGAACGCATACGATTATCCTTGTGGACACAGACAATCATGTATTTTTTCATGAGAAAACTCTGATCACTCCAGTCGGCGCTGGCGATATGAAGTGGAAGGAGTCAACGTTTGAGTTCGCCATGTTTGAGTAGAGCAACTTAACTAAAATTTGAGCGTCATGTTTGTTTATTATTACCTTCCTTTCAAATAATAATAGCAACCAATTTGTTATTCTTTCAAATATTTGAAAACTTCTTCTCCTAATGCATGCAAATTGCACAGTAACAAATACATTATGCTAACAAGTATTATGTTCCAGGTGAATTCCTGTTGTAACTACTACATCTATACATTATGAGCAATATTTACACACCAACGAATCTACTTGCATTATTTTTTCATACCAAACATTAAACAAGTACAAATGTGTACATATTAACTACTATTCTTCTACCGCTATATCTAATACTAAATCTTAGTTTTTCGACATGTTCATCACAATATACCAAGCTGTATAACTTTGTAGTTTTAGACGATAATTGAAATGTACCTAATAGAAAGCCTTCGTATTTAGTATAAAAGAAGATACAAATATTTTTATCCTGATTTACCCAGGGCTGGGATGATTCTTAGTTAGCTACAAATTTAACTACAAATGAGGTTTAAAATGTCTGCGATTCATTTCAGTTGACTAAATAATACCCAAAAACTTCCTGGAAGTATTCAGTAAAAAAAACAATGCGATGTTTCATGTTCAAGGCAAAATGTTTATCAAACTAAACCTACAAAAAGGCAATAAAAGTACTCAATACTAGTTTACGATCTGGTAACGAGTACGGACTACTACACAATATTACCTACGCGCCTGACTAATAATTACAAATAAGTTCATACTTGAAAGTCGAGGCAATACCTGGTGAGAGAACGTAACTCTGCTGCATCCTATGTAAAAAGCCCATCGAAATAATGCGTCTTTTATAGGAGTGTTTTACTTCGAATACTTCACAGCGGATTATAGCGTAAGATTATTATAATAATTGAAGGGTTTGGGGAAAAAACTGCGTGACTTTTTGGTTTCTAGGTTTTTTTGAAATTGTTAACAAATAATTTCAACTCATTTACCTTGAATTATTTGTAAAAACCTTTCTTGACAACGCAAAAAAAAATTATTTCGCCCAGTTTTTCTCCCAAAGAATTCAATTATTATGTGTATTTGTTTTACGTTATTACTTATTATTACTGTGGGTAAGGATTTGTATCACCTACATTAAGTGTAAACAGGCATCACGACATTTCGTTGACAACCTCTGTCACAGTTTCGCCCAGCTCGGAGGAGCTAGATGTAGACGGTGTGTGTTCCCTAGTGTCCATATTAAAATCACTGTTTGATAATGATGATGACTGTGTTGCGTTGTTGGTCTGTTCTTGTACCGCAAGTTTCACCATTTCGTGGCGGAGTTTTTCAAGTATCGCCCAGTTCGGTGAGTTGGCCGAAGCTTTACTTTGCAGTGTTGTGATCTGCTGCTCTTCCTGCTTCTTCTCCTTTACGCTTTTGATCGACCCGTTTCCGTACATTTTTATGAATGCTCCAAAGTTGCGAATATGAGGATGAAGTTTCTGCAAGAATCGTGATCCAAACCCAGTTAAAGATTATGTTTTTTGATTACAATGAAGTGTAATAGTTTTATATAACTTACCGATAGTAGCAACTGTGAAGCTAGCTGTTTCCCTTCACGCTTGTTAGAAGCAGTCACAACTACTGTTTCCTTTCCAGCCGTCATTTTGAATTGGTTCGGTGGATTACCTTTCGAAAGATCGGCTGGCATCATTTCGAATTGAACACCTGTACTTCCACTCTGACCGTAGTTTCTATTTAAAGTAAAAGGATAACCATTGATTGGTGTATATGATTTAATCCCATTGCTGTGCATTGGTCGATAGCTCACCTTTGCAGACAAGTAAGAAGAAGTGTGTACGGCGACGGTTCACTAACACTTGCACATAGTTTCGCGATCCGAACGTCATTCATTCCGACTTGTTGGAAATACTGCAACAAGAATAGAGTTGGGTAAGTAAATAGCATTCATTAAATATCTATTAAATAACGTGGTTCAATCAGTCGGCCTACCTCAGTAATATCAAAGTCACTCCCAGGCTCCGTCTTGTTTCCATTAAGCTGCCCTTTCATCTGAGGGATTAGAATCTCTAAAGTAGCCTTGGCAGCAGCAGCCTTTGCGGTTCGCTTGCTTGAGCCGAGGCCTTTTCCATATGGAGTACTGTTGATCATCACAGTAGCAGCGTAGGGTGTCGCTGCGTTTTCTAATTCCTGAAATGCGTAAGTGGGCTGCTTTCTGAGTGCGTGTTGAACAAACTCGTGGAGAATGCATACTGAACTTTTCCCATTAGGGTTAAACACATAGTCGTTGAACTTTTTTGCCATTTGTTCTTCGCCACCTTGTATAAAAAATTTAAAAAATATATGGATGCAGGATAACAACTTATCGGAAGCACAAGATGACAAACGCAAAATTTACAGTATTACCTTTACAATCAGTAAGGTCGAAAAATTTTATCACTTGTGCGTTATCGGGCAGAGTAGGCCTTTCCAATTGCTTTCGCTTCTGTTCCTTTGAATGCATACGTCTGGCGCTCCACGTCCTACAATCCAAAAAATTGAATTCCTCTTCATTGACTGGTCCAGCTTTCTATTAAATTTTAATTATATTTCCTTACTTGAACCGTTTACATTCCACAACAGAGAAGCGGAACAATGCTTTGCAGTATTCTCTAAGCTCCATAGGGGGTACTGAATACAAAGAGGCATTTTCCCTCGCCGTTTCCACTTTGGCGAGAGGGATAAGTGCTTTAAGCCCTGCTCCGGGGTCCCCACCACCCCGTTTCGTATTAAATCGTTTGTTCAACGAGCTAGGAACTTCAGTCTTTTTCAAAAATTTAGAAATAACTGTTTTGTCACCCTTTTCGTCTTTACTGAAAGGGCATTCTTTTGCTTCCGTGCCGTTAACAGTAGGCTCGATGCTATTACAGTCTTTGCACTGGTCTCCAACAGAGTCAGAATTGGTTGGAAGGTCGTCGCTGTTTGAATCATCTTGCTTTGTTCGCTTTCCACTCTCCTGGGGCTCCTGTTCCACGGGTCTTTTCCGCAGTGGTTGCCTCACTTTTTGGGCCACCAACTCTGACGATGTATTATCCTCCAGTTGATCAACTTTGTCCGGTTTCTCCTCAGCAGCAGCATAGCTATTGTCTGGTTCAGCGTTTTCTTCGGAGGAAATAGGCGCCTCCAAAACTTTTGCTTGCTCTTCCATCAACTGTTTATCTTTTTGTTCCTTTTCTAGGCCCCGACGGTATGCTAAACACGGAATTGCGCTTAGTGGTACAGAATGCCGCTAAATAAAAAAACAATTTCCTCTCACTCCACAAGACCACAGGCAATATACCATCATAATTTAAATTTTGCCTTACTCTAACTGATGCTGGTCCGAGATAGTATGGCTTTGCCAATGTGCACACACGGCTAGGTCGATGGAGGTACAACGGTAGTCCACTGCTGTGCCTCACCTTTATCCAGTCCCCAGGAAGAACTTCAAATGCATTCTCGTCTTTTTCTAAATACACAAAAATGGAAAGTCGTATAAAAATTTACCCCTGCATTATGAAAAACATGTCGTACAAACTCGTACCATCTAAAATAGTAATCCGCTTAATAGTGGGTTCGTGGTTTGCTACTTTCACTGGTGACTTTTCTTGTTTTCCTTTCACCTCCGGTTTTAAACTCTTCTGTAACCGCTTGCTTTTTGGAAGTCCTGTAGAAATTCAAAAATCAAAAAATCACTCCATTCCCATCCTAAAACACCAAATATGACATTGCTGTACTATCTCAAGTTACTAAAAATACTCTCGAACCTTGCTCTAACAACGAGTCAATATCATTTTCGTCCAAAGCATCCTCTTCTGACTCATCGTCATCGTCCGTCGATTCCTCTTCCCCAGACGACTCGTCGTCATTTTGATCCCCGCACTTGGCCTCCCTCTCTCCCCCATTTTCCCTGGAAGTAGTACCAATCCCAATACTGGTTTCCTCCTCTGAGGGTCCTTTGTCCGACTGCTTGCTGGACGAGTCACTATTTCCGTTGGATTCGTCCGCACCCTCCATTTCAGTGATTCCCCGATTGGCCTCCCTCCATTAAGACTGGTTTAAACTCCTCTCCATTTCTCACGTACCCCTATTGCACACCCAACACTTGTTTACTTAACTAATTTGTCAGGGATCAAACAAATGGGGTACGTGACAGCTAACAAAACGCCGTTAAAAACTGTAGATTTTGTGTGTGTTTTTAATAGAAACAAGTTGATAGTGAGAAGCAAGAGTACAGCTGCTTGTCTGTCCATCTTTCACTGCATATTGCTATGGGAAATGGGGCCACGAGACAGCGGCTTTTGATGCGGCTCTTCACTCGCTCTCGAAGAAAGGCGAGACACAGCCTCGACTCGCGTGCAGCCCAAGCAATCAAAATCATCGTCGTTTCCGTCCAAAGTAACGAACACACGTTCACATGCATCTCTTTTCGACGAGACAGCGATGACATAACGTGTGGAGGCTTATGATGAAATTCAAGTGTCAGACTTTTAGTAATCTTCGGATAAATGCAGGGAATTAACATGAATATATTTTTCATTGGGCACAGTTGCGAATTTAATATTTTTTTGGGAATATTAATGGTTGCCCTTGACAATGTCCTGAGTGTCATGGACCCTATACTAACCTGCTGCTAACAAGTAGTGCCTTGCATTCATTCAGTAGCGTAATAATATTTACGATTCATCAAGATGCAAACAACAACAGGAAAAGGTTGTGTTTTGTTAGGTGCGAGATATGCATACGAGTCATGAGCCATTCAACATAAAATCAGTTTAAAGGATTTTATCCTGAAAGAAGTATAAATAAGGCTGGTCATGGTTTGGTAATGCATCAAATATTGTTGAGATCTTGACATTGGAGCATCAAAGGCTAAAAGCTATTTAAATCCTATTCGTTGCATACAGCACATCGTAGAACCAACACCGCCAAAATGAATCCGGTAAGCAAAATTTTTCATGATCATAAAGTATTTACAGTAAACGTTGTTTTGACATGTTTTAAATTTAATTTTCCAGTTTGTCGCCCTCACTCTGATTGTTGCCAGCGCTAGCGCTGCCAGCTATGGAGGATATTCCAGCCCGGCCGCTGTTACTCGAGTAGCCGACAGCTACGCTTCCAGCGCATATGGAACTGTTGCGAGGAAGGAGGTTATTCCGATCACGAGCTTCAGTCAAAGCATCCGTGGCTCACAAGAAAATGACATGAGCTTCTCTGCTGGAAATGGAATCGCCGTCTCTGACAACACCCGTGCTGCCGCTCGT
>VICI01001099.1:0-25880 GCA_019593645.1 Akabosia matsudoensis | reverse complement strand
TGAACGAATTGACATTTCTTTTGTTGGCTTTTAGAGGAAGGAAAGGGGAAAAGACCAGTCCTATAGAAAGATAATATACTTTGTTTGCTTGGTGTTTTCTCTGATGACATATTTTTATAGTTTACGGAAATACGTTGTGTTGTGTTAGTATTAGGGAGAAAACAAAAATCATGCCAGTGAAAAGACGAAAAATGTCCGCCAAATTCATTGAACCCCAAAAAAGGATTCACAAAACACTATGAGCAGTACAAGACTACTACTGTAAAAAAATAGAGAATTAACCGATTTGAATGTTGTCGTGCGCATACATAAAACAGAATAAACATTTCGTCAAACTTTCTGCTTTTCATGATGAAATAAGAAATGATTTTAGGCTTTGTAAGGGTGAAAAAAATGTTAGGATTTCACCAAAAAGCAACAAAAATTGCTTTTCCATTTGAATTTTTTTTTCCTATTTTTATGTCAACACTATAATTATCCACACTGGTAAAGATGTCATGTCCAGTTGAAAATTCTCTTTCTTTACTTTGATGCATTTTCCTGGGACAGTTTGAAATGAGTGTGGAAACGAAAGTTCGTATTGCTCATTTTGATTTTTCCCGAACTAACAAAAATCATCATCTCCTTTTCCATTTATTGCGATTTTTATTAGTTTACTGCCCAATGACGATTTGTTATATGTACCATTCAAATCCTCATTCATTTTCGATATCCAAAAAAGTAAATACAGATCATAATATGATTTCTAAGATTGAGTTTAAGCCTTTTTGTAGTTGAATGTGCACAAGGAATTCTGAGACAGAATTTCTGACGTCGATTTTCTGTAACGTACATCACGAGCAATGAAAAATTTCTTAGGAGAAAACAGATTGACTCACCAGAAAGCAACCAACTTATAAAACAAGCGGGTCACAGTCTCTAAGAGAGCTGACTGATTTACAGAATGAAAGGGATGATTGTTGGGATCTAAAGATTGAGATGTCATTGTCAAATTACTTCTGTTTGTCTTACTCCATTGATCCGGTGTTGATGTCGTTTCTGTTACTGTTGTGGATTCTCCAGGAAGCAAACGTACACTAAACCAGGAGGACCGTGAAAAACTCAAGGGGGGAAAAGAAACCTAGGACATCACCTAATAATCTCCTGTTTGCTTAAGTAATCTTTTCCCCTTTTTCTGTCCATCATTTATCTGTTTGGTTTTGTTTCAATTTCAGCCCAGCAACTGAGCTTGCTGTATTGCTTAGTCTTGCGGAAAACGGTTAATTTCTTTCATTTTCAATGCCCATCATGTAGAAATGTACAAAGTATTTTTGTACTCTGTAAAGTAATTGATAGAGAAGTCAGATAAGTTTTTTCTTGCTGTATCACGAGAATACTGTACTCTGCTAAAATACATCATTATAATAAAGTTTGGTAAGAACGTGCTAAAATGGTTTTGCATTGCCGACAATTTCAAACATTTTACCGTTCCGGTAAGACAATTCAAGACAGAAATACAAACAAAATAATCGAGTGATGCAAAAGCATTGCTCTTCTTTTGTGCACATACAACATAACGGTATCATGTTATGATCAATCATGCATTACTTTTGTCTTCATATTACGCTGCGAGTAAAACATTAAGTGATTATATGATCCATTACAATTTACATTATGTTTTACTATCTTCATATCATTGATGACATATAGAGTAAAATCGTGATCTTCAATGATCATCTTCCTTTACCTACAGCTTCTTTCTTTATTTTATTTTTTGGATATGATTTTTCATTGAACTACATTTGCTCCATTAGACTCGAATTCGACATTGTCAAACAAACGGGTCTGACTTAAATCTCCACGAATAATAGAAGATTCTTTCGTGCAGGTCGTGGTAGTAGTATCTAATCTAACCTAACAATATTAACTTCATCCGAAATCATTTTATACAGATAAGCGGAAAAAGATAAAGAGAGACAGTTTTTTATGCCTTGATAATGATATCATTGATATAGCGGTCAGAGGGAGTTACCGAGCATGTAAAATAAACAAAAAAAGAGATCATTGCTGTATCGACTGTTTAAAAAGTTTGAGGAAAAATAAAAAGTTTCCTAAAATGAATTTCATGCAGAACTTCGTCCTGCACATTCGATAATTATGTGTACTGCAAACGCCTAGATTTACGCGTGCTGAATATGTACTGGTAGCAATAGTTGATCAACCAAATTTGTATTTTGAGGATTAGAACAAGTGCGATGCCCTGTAATAGGGTTTTCTGGGTAAAAATACGCTAAAACGACTATATCCCGCTTAGGGAGTAAGTGCTCTATGATAAACAAAACCACATTTATCATCAAATATTGTTCTGCATCAAAGCGTTTAATGGTGAATGGCAAATATTCACAAACTAGAAGTAGTCGTAGTGCTAGAGTATAGTAATATATTTTCTCTTATTGGTCGTAAAAACTTGTGTGCTAAATCAAATAAAGTGGTTTTCTCTATTAATACATAAAATGATGCTCGTACCGTTTGTACAAAGCTATAAAAACAAAGTAACAGGAACTTCTCTCCAGAATTTTATCAAAACTAACGTGTTTGATAATACCATAACGAATCACGCCAGACTTAATAGTGCTTTGCAAAACACGATTCTTTCACCTGCGTGACACCTCAAAACAACCCTTCGACCAGGACTTAGTTTTATTGCGATTTTCAGAAGCCATCATCGTAAAAATATTAAAAAGTAAAGGAAAATGACTGTCCTAAAATTTTAATTTCCATTTTTCACATTTGAACCTTCCCCTTCGCAAACTCAACTCAAAATCTGTGCAAATTACAAGCAAGTTATAGAAGCATATCTTTCGCTGACATTTACACCCCAGCACACCACTGAAATATTCTCGAACGAATTCAAGTAGCAACATCACTTTATATAGTGTCATACGGTGAGTATTAAAAACGCCTCTTTCTGGCCTACTCGTCTAACGCAGCAACCATTCTCCTTGCAGCATTTTCAATCAAATCCCAGAAAAATGAATAAATACAAACATTCAGGAGGAAATACCAGAACTAAAACGTATCTTACATCTTTGTTCTCTTTTAAAAATTCTTTTCTTACTTGTCGTGCCACATAGTAAAACCGGGATGCTCTGACATGATACATTTAAGAAGCGAATACTGTCAGGTAAATACTTCTTTAGCACCTATTATTTCTTCCGAGTAAATTACGTCCTTTCATGGATTTACGATGATTACATTTAATATTGAAGTTTAGAAAAAGAAACACCGGTGCTTAAGAACATGCTACACATGCATATATTTACTTCACCAAGTATCTCTCGCCTTTGAAATAAACCCGAGCGATTTTATGATTTTTGACATTGCATGTTTCACACAAGCCATGCAATCATACAATCTCCAAAACGCCATGATCATCTTCTCTAACTTTCAAAGCTTCAGACGGGTCTGGGTCTACCTTTTAAAGAGAGAACTGTGTTTTACCTGAGAAACCTTGTTTGCTGCGATTTCCAATCAATTTTTACGATTATGTCGTTTCTGTTGTGATAACTGTATAAGGTAGAAATCGCGGTACCAACTATTACTACGCGCTAACTAAGTAAATTACTACATTATATTGGACCGCTAAACTGTACTTGTTTCATTCCTCACTAAATGCCTGCTGCTGCTGATGAAAATGAGGTGGATAGAAGAATAAAACCAGCCTGCTTCATATCTTACCTGTTGCCTGTTTGGTGATTCATGATTATCTTCATCAGAAGCTATTTCAAGATTTCAAAATGGCTTTTGTCTTTTATAGTCCCTGCCAGGGAGTTGTTTAATAGCAGGATCAACAGCATGCAGAGAACATTTTCCGAATACTTCCTTCACCTTCATGATTACAGTACGATAATAACCTAAATAGTTGTAATAGTTCACGGAGCACACACAAGCTTTTCAAGTTCCTTCGTAAGCATACTACACAGTACGATGATATAACAAAGCCTCATAATCTGTAACCGTAATGATTGGAAAAATGTAATGAAATGATGATACGGTATTTTGTTGATTACTTCAGAACTATCTGATCCATAGACGAGTACCTCGTTGGTGGAGATTTTTTCGGTTTTATGTACGCGCACTTTACACCCAACCATTTGCTGACAAAAAATCCAATTTAATTGAACACTTAAATATTATCATTATCAGTTTACCCTTTCCTATCTTCATAATCAGTAGAGTTCAAATTTTAAATTATCTGTTATTCCTGGATGAGGCGGGAGAAAAGATTGTTTTCTCAATGAACACGGAAATGAAAAGGGTAGAAGTATGTTTCAATCCTAGAGCAATGAAAAACTTGAGTGATAATGATTGCGGAGGAATCCATAAAAAAGGTCAATCAAGTTTGTTTGGTGTGTGTGTGATATGATATGATACGCCCAATTATTTGTTTGATTTTCCTCTTGAGATTGTTATTTAGAAACTAATCTTACAAATATGTCTTCTGATTACATACACTTAACTCGTATGAGTCATGAATTCTATTGGGAATTAGAACTTTTATAGCTCTACTCCGCAATTTGTTGAAACAGCTCGCTACTTCTTCTGTTCCCATGCTTTTCGATGCAACCGATTATGTTCACATAGGTATAGGTATAATAATACAAATACATTTTCGTTACCTCTTTGTCAAAACGACAATGACTTTAAGTAATTACTCTCCTAGTTTGTATCAGATGGCGGCATTTTCTCAAGTGGAAGTTCAGCCCTCTTCAATTGTTTTTCTGACAAGTGGAAACCCTAGATTATGATAAGGTTTAAACCTTAGAGGGGGAAAACAGGACACAGGTGTTTTTGATAATTTGTTCTATTTCATGCATCCTTCTTATTATAATTACTCTTGTCCATTATCTTTCTCTTCTACAATGTGTACTATCCTTGTCATTTACAACTTTTCCATTCTGAAACTTCTTGTATCAAAAGTCGTACTGTCACTGCTCATAATATAAGAATAAAAACGGTAAACACGGCCCTTTATAAGGTATCCAGATCATGCATTTCATGTATATTTTCAGATTAAAATGGCCATATATTTATTTGTATACGATCCTATTAAGCTATATACATACTTTTTGCTCATCTTCTAATTTAACAAGGTATTTGAAGTAGTTGATGGTTTGAAACCATTGTAAAGGTGTACATCATTTGTTAGTCATTTTAAAAATAGAATAAACAAGGAACGGGCAGTAACAGACCGAAATGGTTTCACTGTCAGAAAACCTTAATTACTTCGGTATAACATTGCCGTTGTAGAGTATTACCAACATACCATTTTAGAGGAAAAGGGTGGAGACGCCAATGGATGCATGTGAAAAAAAAATCTCCTGCAAAATTACCATGCATTTTCAAGGAGAGTGTTCAGCGTTGAAACCTGCTGTTATAATATTTTTGACACTTTAATGATAGAAATGTCGAAGCGCTAACAGGTCGTTAGAATTTAGAATACATGACCGAACATTGGCATGTGACACATACAACAGCAAAATATCCTTTGGTAAGTACCAAAATATTACATCCCTAATCCCTACATATATCAGCGAGCAGTATAGTGAGAAAAATGCAATATGCAATAATGTGATATTGATTGGAAAATGGATTTTTCTATACGAAACTTTCAATAAAATACGATTATCTCCGTTGTTCGCTGAACTTTTGGATATCTGAAACTTAAAAGGATAGTAAAGAAGCTTATTTAAGAACATTTTGGCAGTGGAGAGAAAAAACTAGCCATTTTTCTTGCTTTCGTGTGTTTTCTCCCTTCCTTTCATGCTGAGAAATTCGAAAGTGTCGCCCTAAAACCTATCACAGTGGGATTATTGCTGGTATACTGTCACCACCCATTTTTCTATTTCAATTTCAATTACGTCATTTTTAATGTTACCAGCGAGTATTGATATGACATTCAGATTCGGACATGGAATGGGAAAGAACCGGAGGAAATAATATACATCATAACCTAATCCCCCTTCGCGCATTGTCTTTTTGGTTGGGGTAAACTGTTACCAGTTACACAAGTAATGCAAATATTTTAGGAGTAAAGTCTGCAGTCGCTTTGAAATACTTTCGGTTTTTAGTAAGACAAAGCTTTACTTTTTTTCTGATCGTTGTCACCCACCCTTAGAAGTTGTTAAGTATTTATCACTTGTTCATCGGCAAAATGAAACAGGTAATATTGGTCAACTCGACATGGCCATTAGAGCCCTACGTGAGGTGCATTTTTACTTCAGGTCGTCTTTCCATTAAGTATTAGATACAATTTGCAATTTCCTTTTTGATCCAGTAGTCATTAGAAGCAGAGCAGGTTAAAGGCATTAAGTGGTACCTGGTACGTGGTTGTGAGATAATTGCAATCATGTAGATCATGACGAAGATGATAACCATTTGTCAATAATAAACATTTTCACGTTGTACTATGTTTCTTGATGAGATATTTTGTTTAAAAAGACTCTTTCTAGGTGTGGATCATGTCCAGGCAGTTCAATAATCCAGTTTTTCTTGTTGGGAAACGAAGCGTGAACATTATTCTGACATGTTATATGTCATTTCGGACTTTCAATATTTTATTACTTTGCCAATCTGTTTTTCATACAACGATTACATTTTCATTCATTGGAGATTAAGAAGTGTGATAGTTTCCATTTAGTGTTCTTTATAAGGCTATTGTAATGGCCGATCTGTCAGGACTGTAACGTTCAACCTTAAGATTCAGGAAAAGTCGTGAAAAGTCCATTAAAAAATAAATCGAATGTTTGCAATCTTTTTTGAACATTTCAACAAAAGAAACTGTATTCACATACATGGAAAGAGGCTCAGAACACACTTTGTTGACTCAAAGCAAACAGCAAAGTTGTCCTAATAAATCTTATGAATATTCATTTAGTTTTGTAAAAGTATTGACACTACCGACTCGAATGAAGGCTGGTAGTACGCCTTCTGGATGGATTTTTAAAGCCTACAACAAATATACCTATACTGTTGAAATCCATGGGCGGTTGCTGATATCACAAAAAGGTTTCGCTTTTCGAAAATTCCTATAATTTTCATTCCAATTGGGAATAAATGGAAAAGATTGATTGATATGCTAATTTAATGACTTTTTAAGTAAGCTCGCTCACTTCTTTGCGCTACGTAAAATATACTGGCCACCTTCAAATTACAATACTAATGCAACTTTTCTTTTCACGGTTATCCACTCACCGATGTCTGGATAGCAAAAATACAACTTCTGCTGAGATGCCATCTTAAGTAATGCTTTTCGAAGCAATAACAATTCTGATATACACAATCAGCAGCTAGAGTTTAATACTGGAACGTTATTCTTTATTTAATGCGTTTCATTTAAAAGAGAAAGCCACTGCGTTTTATTTTAATGATTCAATGGAGAAAATCATAGCCGAAAGGGAGGGTTTCTTCTTTCATATTTTCGGAATAAGAGACTAGCCCGAATACTTTAAATTTAGTGTTGCTTTTCTTGCTAACTAAATCATCGTGCAACTATTTCTTAACGCACTGATATCATGGGGAACTACTTGTGGTTGATACAGAAAATCAGCAATTAAAGTTTCTTCAGAACGTTTATAGTATTCATGTATATTCATTTGGTAGATAGTGTATGCTATCGAGCAGAATCGTCCTGACAAGTGACAGGTGATCTGCTAAAATTACAATTCCTAAATAAAATGTGCTAACTTTAAAGATAGAATGCTTTACGCTTAGGGGCAGCTGCTCTGAGCTTAGAAGAAAGTGTACGTTCTTCCTATTTAATTTACTTCATCAACGATTCCTTTTGTCCCTGATCTTTTTATATTCAAAATGATTGACAAGTTACACTGTGGAGATACATTCATTCATGTGTCTACGTCGATTTTACATTGAAATACATATCACTTCCTTTCTTTCCACATTGATCTTTTATGAACAAAAGTCACTATCATGATAAACTGTTTTTGTCTTTACATTTAGAATATGCTCAGGAAGCGGCCTACCATGGGCTTTGTCAGCCTCTTGCTGGACAGTCCAAATGAACGTGAAACGACGCTTGCTGCCATTTTCCCATTTTCCTTAGTGTCTCGTCATCAATTCCAACTTCAATTTGGTCATCATCGCTATTGCATTCCAGATGGACACGCAACATGGCCATATTAAGGAATCCAATTATGAGCCATTCTCCATACCTCCTTCAGCTTTTCATCATCAACGTCCCTGCATTATTTTTTTATTATCTTATTTGTTTACTTAAGCGTCTTGACTCATACTTCAATGTTTGTTCACAGCACTTCATGGTTGGCATTTCTAGTGGATCCTTTGCTGCCTGGAAGGCAATAGGCAATATTTATCTATTTCTTATTTTTTGTCCATGAATACGATATGCATACAATCAATAATACATTTCCTCATTTTCTCGCTGCGTTCATTTTGCAGTCTATTAGAATTCTATTCGCATTATGTCCTTTTTTTATGTAAGCACATATATGGACTTAATTGGAAATTGGTTTTTCAATACTCCCTATCCGTACTATTTGAACGAAAGATCTTGGAGAAAGTCAAGAGGCACATGAGTAATGTAAATAATATATAAGAGATGACTGATTGACTTGACACTAATCAAGACGATGATGAAGTGAAGTATGTAAGGAGCCCTCAAGACAAATAAGTAACTTCATCATCTTACAGGGTGGATGTTCGACTTTTTCGTTCTTTTCGTTTGTGGATGCGACTCGTACCAACTTGCTTGCTGCATTCAAATATGATTTTATGCAAATCTCACAAAAATCCAATAATAATGACAGCTTATGCATACTAAAATCTTCGATACTGAGTGACTGGAATATAACAGATTGGCACAGCGGTCGAAGATTGTCGATGTAGACCTACTACGTTTGGAGATTAAAGCTTACCAGGCAAAAACAAACATGCGTAGAACTTTTGATAGGATTGTAGTTGAGATAATATATTAATTCGGATACTCATTATTGCACTCCATTCTGGTCGAAAAAAGCGGTAGTCGCTTGCAATCCGATTAGAAAAATTGACTGATGATTGTGTATATTAATTCGGATACTCATTATTGCACTCCATTCTGGTCGAAAAAAGCGGTAGTCGCTTGCAATCCGATTAGAAAAATTGACTGATGACTGTGGTGATTGATATGATTGGTAAGATAAGGTTCATTTAAATAGACGGGGAATGAGAAAACGAGGGACTGCCACCACTAACACGACTGGGTAATAATGAATGATTAATAAAGCAAATTCAGCAGCAACAGGGAAAGCAACCGGCAGTCATGTTTGGTTCAGATTTTGAAGTCTCAGTCAACAAGTTAAATAGACAAAGTGATTACTTTGGAGGACTACCCTTGGCGTTATGAAGCTTCTGTGTGTGTGTGTATCAGTCGACTTGACAGAAGTTGTTGCTTGTTTTCAAATCAGGGCTTGTCTCGTTAGCCATCATAATGATGCCTGTCCAGTCAAGCCTCTGAATGCTCTTTGCAACGGATGTGTGGAGTCGGTAACTGAGGGAAAGGAATACTGGACTTGATTATGATCGTCCTGTGTATTTAGGCAAAGCTAATAATAAACTGATCGCAACGCTAGTAAATTAAAATTTTAACTACAATTCAAAAAGCATCGTCAAAGTATGGGTTACAATACAGCGGTTAATCCTAGATGCGACTTTATAGCCATGCCCGATAAAAATTAATTTTCCAAGCAATCAAATCCACATACTAACCCAATCTCACACAGGGTTTGCAGAGACATAGCACAATAAACTTTGATGTTCAACTTTGTATGAAATGAAATTATTAGCAATAATGAAAGTGAAACTATCGAATAGGCCATGCCCTAACCAAAATGCCCATTCGAAAGCCAGTAAAAGCTCATTGTTGTATACCTACTGCGTAACACTTTTGGCTCTATTCCTGTAATCTTTCAGTGTGATCCAAAACTATTTTTACAACCCAGAAATAACCATTCTGCAAAACTTTCGGCTCTGAATGTTTATATCCTATTGTGTATGTATGCAACATAACTCTGAGTAATTTGATTTTCTGTTGTCTAGCACATCGTTGCGGACTACCGTTACCACCGCATGAACACTCCTTTTCTTCTGTCTCAGTTTTCCTTAGCTGTTCCAATATCCAAATACATTTTCTATCACCCTCTAAGGACATAAGGAAAGAGGAAAAGGCCGCATTATCCCCACAGATATGCTTACTCATCTCTTTGTTTACCCATGGCGAAAAGCAACAGTTTACTCCTCTTCCATTTTCTTCCTTGAACTTTCAAATATTACAACGTGATTTCTATCCATCCAAGTACCCGCAAGAACATGCTCATGTCCGCATAATTGCGTCGTAACCGTATCACGGCAAAGGAAAAAACTCTGGTTGAGTAAACGGTGCTGTCAGTAACCGAATAACAGCCTTGGAGACTCCACTAAATAAAATCTTCGCTCTTTTCAACTTTGCCACTGGAGGAAACGGCAGCATGAAGGAAATTTTTAATGCTTCTGTGACAATCTCTTTCAAAAAGAGACCAAGAAACGCGAGGAATCACTTTATTGTCTGTTATTACATTCGGTTCGCCGGTTGACTGACATGGTTTTTAGTTAACCACTCTGTACCCTACTGTTAACTATATATCATGATCGAATATGATGGATAAAAATAAAGTCGTGCTCAGCCTTAATCAGGAGGAAACATCTTCTGTCACAAGAGACAAGAGTAAAAAAATCTTCTCGGAAGAAGCGCCCCAGCTGCTGTACCAATTTACAATCTATGGACAACCGTAGGAAAGAAGGAAACCTTTGTATAAAATACAATCGTATACCCAGTTATATACGTTAAGAAATACGTACACATACAAAGTAATAACACTGTTGTTCTATTGTTGTAATAAAATATTGTTATGAGGGTTTTCATTTTTTATGAGTTATGTACTCAATGAATCACTATTGACTTGTGAGTGCCTTTCCTGCTGCTTTCCTTGATTTGATACGAGAGATGATGATATGAAATACAGCTCTAACAGTATAGAAATATGAGGATGTTGATTGTGATGAAAATGAAGCCAACAAGTAGCGTATGTTACCGGCAGTATACTATTCCCATACATGGTTAAAAAGAAAAGCGTTATATCTATTTAGTACACTGTTACGTTCTGGAGCGGGATGAAAATTGGAAAGACGGATGCCCTTGAAGCCTTCTAATATCTCTCATAAACTTTTCATCCTATGTAACAAGTTCCCAAATCCTTCTGGAGAAGCTACGTACCTCGGCTGCAAGGAGAATTGGTTCCGCTTCCTCACAATTTTACAATGTGTACTCGTCTCTTCTCGCACACCAGTTGCAAGTTCAGTAGTAACATGAGTTACCTATATCAACTTTAGGTTTTTTATTACTCTCTTTATTCTAACATTAAAAAATACAGCACCAGGAACACAAAATCTTTGATTGTTTCGTCTAGCAAAGCTGTCGGCGTCCGTTGCGGTTGAGACACGCGAGTCTTTTTTAAAGCAGGAGAATTTCTGAAGTCACCACAATGAAACACTGTGTGTCTAAATGGTTTTTTTTTCTCTATATCCAGTTTAAAAGTATCTTTTACTGATTTTAAGCTCATCTGCCACAAGAACTTACGCTGCAACTCATGATATTCAAATTCTTAATGAAAGACAATCGTTATAATAAAAATATTTTCATACTGTATACCCGAATCAGTTGCTTTGCACCAAATCAATGCACTATAGCTCATGTTTGCTTATCATTCACCAAGTAATAAGGAAACTTTAAACCAGATGTATGTCAAGGATCTAACACAGGGTATCATTAGGAGTTTCATTGTCATGCAATACCAGCCAATCATTCTGGCATTTAACTACTCATTTTCGTGGCACACATGCATAACTTAGTAGTGGTTCCTTGCATATTAAATAGAAAAAACGCTAGAAAATAACTACGTACACAAACTTTTTGATTAGAGAAAATGCGGACTTTATTGTGAAGTTGGCTGGCTGTTGCTACTCTGGTCATTGTTAATATTGTATTATGTAATTTGAGAAGGAGCCCTTTGCCATATGAAAACGATATGCACAGATTTTGTAATATTATTTGCTGTGAGGATATTTGAACTGATGATGATGACTGACCGGTGCCAGTTTAGCCTCATTAGAGACTTTTGCTACTACTTTGAAGCCTCTTTCTTATCTTTTCTGATTCATCATGCAAGAAATCAAAGATAAAAAGTATTGTTTGATATTCAAATGGATCATGTTGCATTGTACAATAGTTGAAGATCATTTTAAAAACGTTGCCTTTCTGAATTATTCGGTTACTTTTTTAGAATCATTGTTGTCGAACTTTTTTCAGATGTGTGTCTATCTTACATAAAAACTCACAATAAGCATTTTTTCCAATGACACGACTAACCGACCGGTAAAGTCACGTCACTACAAACCTATGAATAATCATACTTATCATCATCAAGCACGATATATGAAAGCAAACTGAGAGGAAAGAAAGAAGTCGTAGTCAGAATTCACAGGAAACGAAACGCTGCTGTCTGTTCAACTTTGAGATGCATTTCGTCATTACACTTCAAAAACGTTAACTACCCCTGTCACTTCCCTATTTTAGTAGGTTTAGCTAAATAAACAAAAGTTTATAAAGGGGATTGATTTCTCTAATCATCATGGCTAAAAGCTTCAGTAGAATTTTTGTTGTTGAAAATTTACTTTATTTACTAGTATAACATCTTCAAAAGACTTCTAAGAAAATCAACTGTTATGTCACAGTTTCAAACGTATAAAGTAAAAATGAGACTGATCGTGAATGCGAAGAATGATGAAACTGCTTCAAATGTGTAACATTTTTTTGTAGTTTTCAAAGATTCAATCAACTGAATCAACAGCGCAAAAAACGAAAGACTAAGAAGAAACGAAACGACCAACTTATTTTATTTCGCCAAGAAGGTATTTCATAACTCTTTTCTGACAAATCCTGAAAAACAAACTTTTGGAATAATTACGCTGAAATACGGAGAATGAGCATGTTATATTTGCCTCTTCGTTTGTGCCACTGAATTGTTTATTATTTTGCTGCAAAACCAGTACAAACTGAAGTGATTGACGACACTGTGGTCAGTGTACACAAATGAAACAGGTAATTGTGTAATTTAATGCACTTGAGGATACAAAATTAGCATATTTTTAGACCGGACTACTTGTCAAACCGTAACAAATTTCCCTGCTTTTAATTATCGCAACTACTTGTGTTGAATTTTTATGCGAATTTGACTACTGAGTATTTCCTAATTATCGGTTGAAACCTCGAAAATTCAAGCAAATAAAATTATTTATAGCCACTCAAAAGACTAGTTATGCTCATGCGCATATACAGTGAAATACTGAATAAGTGAATAGTATACTCATTATTCAAGAATTGTTTTTTTTTCGGAGAAGCAATGTAGGTAACGTGTATCGAATCCTACTTATTGATCTATTATCTTCCTTTTTTAAGGTAAAAGAAACCGTTGTTTGTTAATTAAACAGAGAAAGGTCGGTAGATGGGAGGTTTTTGGCGAAATAAAACCTGTTGACGTTTCGTGCTGCTACTATATTGGCTGTTGCACAAGTCAACAGGAAAAAAACTCAAGCAAACCTTTATCTATCTACCTCTTCGAAACTATAATGATAGGATTGATGCAATGCGATGACTAAAAATGTTGCTCATTTGCAGCATGGCTCCATCGAGAAAGTCCCGGCGTCAAGTTTACTGTTTGGCTACTACTTTACTTGAATAAGAAGCATGTCCAACACGCAACTGAATTGCAATTGAAAGCAGCAATACTGCATATTTTTGCAACACCGCTACTTACTCTATCTTGGTTTTTTGGGGAATAGTGAATGATGTATTCATTATATAAAACAACACATGGTGATTATTGTGATACGATATGATAGGATGATGACGGTGATAGTATTCGACATTTCATTCCTTCGTGCGCCAAATTTTGCACACTTGTAAGTTGCACATAAAGGCATTATACTCAAACTATTACCTGTGAAAGGTATGCATTTTATTATTACTATAACTCATCTCTCAAATTTTCTTATATTCCCAAGATTGCCAGCTTGCTTCGTAGCATTTCATTGTGAGAAGTCACTTTCGTAATCAAACTGCGAAACAGTTACAGACATTTAATCAGACATAAAGAAAAACAGAGAAAGGGGAGGCATCGCGATCGAGTCGTCGTGTAACGGACAACTTGGCCAATAGCCACTACTACTGTACTGTATGCGTGTTTTTAAAGAAACCTTTGTCTATTTCATATTCATTTAACCTCTATTAAAATTTCATTATTGAAGGTATCATCATGTGATAGCCGAGAAAAAATAATCAGCTTTTCTTTGACGTGGACTTCTGTGCTGAGAATCGATGACGATGTCAAGACAAGTTTTCCCTTTGTGTCGAACTCTACGTACACATAGACAACAAACATGCATTACACTCGGGCAAACGGATAGATAGGTCAACCAACCTATATCAATAAGCAGAGAGAGTATTGAAACAGGCCGTGTCAGTGATCGTCACGACAAAGATGAACGGTGAATGGCTGGTGTGCCTTACCGTTGAGTGGATGGATGTGCTGTCTCTTATTAAACGTCCCGTCAGATCGTCCCTTTCAATTTGAATTGACGACAATCAAGTTGATTGAGAGGATTGGTAAAATGATGAAACACAAGATGATACCAAAATCTAATCAGTTGCGCTGTAAAAAATGATGGGAGGAAGAGGAAAAAGGACGATTGCTTCTATAAAAGAAGCTGATGATGCCTATTGTTTCTATTTATTCATGGCTAAATCTGTATGATCGAGATAGAAAAGGGACTCAGTCTCTTCTTAGATTTTGCAGTAAGTAAAAAACTTAACCCAAGCAAAGACTTTTTAAAATCAAACGATTATAAAACGTTTAATCTATGTTTCAAGAGATACTAGGCGAATGATATCCCTCCTTACTTGATTTCGACAGCCAGATAAAAGCCCCAGATACAAACTCCAGACCTCTAAATTTTTAGGACGTGGTCCATATTTAATCTTAACAAACAGTATTGACCATAATAAGTTTTATTAATAATACTGAGAAGAAATTCACGATCAATAAATACTTTCGTTGGAAAACCTCACAATAATGTGGCATAACCCATTTTTGGAATGTTTCCGAAGACCTAACTACTTTGAAATAGTCTGAAATAATATGAGCACAAGCTGAAGTAGGCACAAGCGCCTGAATAGGTTTGGGAGTAAGCTCAAGTTCTACAAGAAATGTTTTGATTTCTGCGCAACAAAAATATAAAGCCTCACATGAAGATGTTTTGGCTTATCAAAATCAAATCGCATAGAATAAAAAAAATATTATCGAACAAGTCGTAAAACTGCGCTGGTATTTTGTATTTGAGCAACGATCGAGAAAAATTAAGGGTTTCTGAAATGAAAGCATTTAGGAGAATTCTGAATCCTCTTATATTGCGTCTTGTTATCCCTAGCTCACTAGGTTATGGCTTGTAACATCCACTTATCTTGCACTTGTACTATTGCTGCTAGAGCCTCAAGAGTTTCGTAAACAGAATAACAATGTTTTCTCGGGTAAGATAATCACCATCATCATTCTCCAGTTGAGAAATTTATCTTATAAGGAAGACCCGTGATGTAGATATTTGTTCAGGCGCCTTTGAAACTAAATTGTATTTTTCAGAATTACATGAACAACGTGGTCTTTTTGGGCAGGTGTCTTTTTTTGTTTTGGCTGCGGACTTACGTTCTCCATCTATGGCTCGTCCTCTTTACATTTCTCCAGTAGTTTTCGTAATATTGCTTTTATTGCTGCGCCCTTAAGGAAACAAAAGGAGGTAAGTAGGGAAGCACTTTTCTTGTTTGCTACGACGATGGTAATTACGGACTGGATCGTGAATTGGTTGTGGAAAAGCAGATGAAAAAAGCAGCACTTTGCTTCTTCTTCTTATCTTTTACCTTGCAAGTACCTCAAGAGAATCTTGCGTAATAATCACAACAAAACGTGTGCGGTGGTTACGGGAGAGCATGGCCCAAATCACTTTCTTGGTCTACTTTTACGAAAAAGCTGCACAGGTTGATGTTTGATTACTTTGTGGCTCAAGATGTTTTTCTTGTCTACTTTTAATATCGGCAATTGTGCTATTGTCACAGTATCTGCTGAGGAGCACACCGGAACATGGGCATAGTTCCCGGTTACCTCCAACTTTGCGTATGGTGTGGTAAACTATTTCTTGGCCAGGCAGGTTAATAGGCCACTTGTTGAGACCATTCCAGACTTGTTACAGTGGCTAATAGGTTTTCTGGGCCCATTGGAGACATCGCATACATAATTCAGTGTCTGTCTGGAAAACGGAGATTGGTATAACATGCATAAAAAGCAAACGAGTAAGCTAGCTAAAAGTGTGAATCAGGCCGCAAACGATTTTTGTGACTAGACGTTGTGCTAAATTCTGGACCGAAATTCATAAAATTGTATTGAAAATTCTGGATTTTATGCTACACTTCGCATTACATCACATTACTTTGTTCAAACGAATATTGCCTACATAAAGCCTAACTATATTGTTCGTATAATCTTCACATAATTTATTTGATGACGAGAAAAATATATGCAGCATTTCTCCTTTAAGTAAGATCTGTCATGTCTTTTGCACAAAGTTGTTCCTGTCTCGGTTATTATGTCTCTTGCCAAAAGTGAGTAAAACCCTACCATAGCTTCGGAATCCTTGTTGGCTTCGCAGAGTTAAAATGACAGTGCATGTGGTGACAACTGAAAGAGTAGAAGTGATTCATGGCTTTTCATAACATTCACATGTGGCTTTGTAATGACGAAGATCTAAATGAATAAAACCAAAAGTAATTCATCTCCGGGCTTGTCCAGCTTCATGATCATTCAGCCCCATTGTCCGTGTCCATCATATTCATGATCATGAAGAATGCTTCAACTTTTCACGATAGCATTTCTTATAAAATATTTTTGGCCAAATATTATTGAATGTCAACTTCACCCATGTTTTCTTTCACTTTCTTTGTTCTGTCTGTGCTCATTCTTGCATACTTCTAGAAACGGCTTATTTTGTGCTATTGCTGTTAACTCGTGGTCCATATGGCACGGGTCATAAGCGTTCTGTATAATAAAACCCACGTCCCACACCATACCACCATGCCGTAAAAAACCATCTTCTCTTCTCTGAAAGACAGTTTTCATCGGTTGTTGTCTGCTGAGCAAGCAAATACCATTCGTGTATTTTATGTTACAGGAAAACACACAGATTTTCTGTCATTTCTTCGTTTTTTACCAAGAGCTTATGGATTATCGAATGTGATCCACAGTACGCAGAGACCATTCAAATACCCCGTCAGCTGCACAACACTCCTTCCTCTTCAAACTTGGCTTTTACACATCGACATTATGGCTTATGCCAGGATATAACATGAACAGAAATTAACACCGAAAGTATTTAATGACAATAAGTCTTGGTTTTTTACCTTACCCTTTGTTTACCAACATCTTCGTCAGACGTAAGCTACGTAGGAATTTGTCAATCTCCTGCTGCTTTTTCGTGTACCATCATTTTCCTCCATCTTCATTTTTTGACTCTACATCCCTTCGGCCATGCTACGCTGAGGCTGGTGACATTTGATCTTTTTTAACCATTTTTGGCCCGAAACTTTCAACAGTTTGTAGTAATAAGCTATTTGTTATCATATGGCGAAAAGTAAAAATGCCTTGTGTCTTCCACATCGTTAGGCAATTTTTCCGTCATTCAACCGCAGCCTCTGCTGTGTCATCCTATCTGTTCGTTAAACGCATTTTTTTCTCATATGACTCGTCGTTGTCGCTATAATAAACAGCCTGTCACCTGGTCTATTTGGTTTACATTTACACTCTTTTGAAAGAGAGAGAGAGAGGAAAAAACAATAACCGGATGAACACTTTCCTTTCAACATTCTATATACTTGTTTACGGGTTTCCCTACACTTTGTAGCTTGCGTAAGTAAAAATTCTTCCTGATCTCGTATTCCTTTGAATTTTTATCATCATTATAAATTCTGCATTTATTTGCGTATGCAATGTATGTATGTCCAAAAATATCCTTCGACTTGTAAGTAATTAACCCGATTGCCAACTTTCATACAGAAAAGTGACAATCTTCGTGGGTTTGAAAAAAAGAGTATAACATGCTTTGTGTTCTTATTGGCCCTTTTAATTCTTCTGTAATAATGGGCATTACCAGCTTATGTACTGTCATTTTGGTCATCAAAGCCATCAACAAGATGAAGTTAGTGTGTGACATCACTTGACCTGCTAAATAAACAGTTGCACTACTGAACACTCTGTTAGTTAAAGGAAACAATTTATTTTGTCGATGTTTAGCCTAATCCTCAAGAACATTCTCTCTCCACCTCCACTACCTTCACCTGAAAATTATGTTGTTTTTTGCTAGCATTTTCATTACAAATTGTTGTTGCCCTATGCCCATTTTCCTATAGAAGGAATTTTCTAATAAAGTTAGTTATGATTTTATGAGTGCGCAAATGAAATGAATGACAAGATGTTTCATTTCGTCTCTTGCCATCTCTATTACCTTATCCGTGAACCTCCCCTATGACTTACTTTTTACGATTTTTCTTTGATTTTTCAAAAAATATAATGATGAAGAAGTGCTGTTCTCACCATCAAAATATCACCATAATTTTGCCAATCATATGAAAGTCCTTTTAAGGATATTTGTTATAGGTTGCTGCGAACAATCATGTCGGGCCGATAAATCCACGAGCAATCTTAGTCAATACTACACTGACACTCTTGCCGCGAAATCCTTGCAAAAGCTTATTGAACTACCACGCAAAGCAAAAATGGTTTTCTATTATATAGGGTCAACAAACATGTGTTTTCAAATTAAAGCTTCCTTTGAAGATGAAAGCAGGTAACAAAACCATACCGGCAAACCCCGCCTTTTCAAAGTTTTTGAAGATTATCACACATCTTCGTTGATTGCTAATAGGCTTATCGCAGCATATTTATTTAGGCATCGTGGCATTTTTTTGCAGTCCTCATCAGAAGTAACACCTGTCACTGTTTAGCATCGAAAATTATGAAGGTTGCCATCTTCGTCTCTTAAAATACGATATCCGTCACAGGGGTTAACAAAGAATGCTTCTCCAATTTTCAGTTTACAGAATATTCTAAGCTACTTGCATGTACATCCGTCTCAAATTACGTTCATTATATTCCTCATTACAATATTTGCCATTATGATATCGCCTAGTCATCTTGAAATTACAGGTTTCAATTAAGCCCCATTAGTAAAACAAAGCTTGTTCACCTGTGTCAAGATGAAAACAATAGACTTAGACACTTCCTTCGCAATAGTCTCTATATGCAGTCTCAGTACATTTTTGAGCTTCCTTCCTAAAGTGTTCAGGCCAAAACTTCAAATCACTAATCAGCTAGCATCTTTTGAAAAACAAGAAGCCAATAATAAATAATTTACTTGTTTCGTTAAATATTTTGCCCCTCACGTTCAAGCATAAAAACCTGATGAATACTATCGTTCACTTGACTCAGGTCAAAGACACTATCAAAAACCAAGAAATCTTCTTTTAAAAAACTGTCAGGTAGTATGTACACGTACAATAACCCAATATATTTTTGTTTCTTTCACTTATAGATGGTGTTCTTGATACTTTACATTATATTCTATTTTTATGACACATGACAGTCGATACTAGCTTAACGGTCGATGGCGACACGACAAAAAGTGGTAATGCGCTAAATGCTATGTATGCAAATAAATTAAAGACAATAACAATTTTTGTAACTTAAAAGACTGAAGGAGAGTCGTTGGCACTACGACGGGGATATCGATGGGACAACAATACTCAACTACTTCTAAATCGCAAGTGATAGTGATAAAAATATCGTTTATTCAGCTACTTTACGCTTGCTTACCATATTAAGAGTTAAAAGTCACTTCAGGAGAGACCGCATTTTCGGTCGCGTCTTTTTTTAATGTCCGAGAATTTTGTCATTAGCCAAACAAGCCATAGATGTGACGACAATCGATGTGATGCTTATAGTTGTCGCCTGTCAAATGGCAAAAAGTGATTTGCCTATTTGCTGGTGACGACTCGTGTCTGTCAATAAATAACTTTGCCTAGTTGCTGATAAGCTGGTCGTTTATGTGACTTCTAGTGTTATGTCATTATTTATTTTACCTATGGGAAACAATCACCAGAAACACTAAAACCAAAAGGAAGCTTGACACAACGGCTAATGGAAAAAGAGGAGGACAGACATGACATAAAGATAATTAAAATCTTGCCGTTTCACTTGCATACATCATTTGCTTCTTTAGATTATTGTAACAACAAAATACTATGCTAGTTTTTGACTGATTGGAAAAAGCGAAAAAAAACGTCTAAGATTTTTTTGTGAAAAAGGCGATCATTAACGAGAAACAATATTTTATAGCCGTACCATAAGCATTTCATTTTCTGTTGAATGCTACCTTTTTGAAGCAAAATCGCCACTTGTGACATTTTGATATTTTTGCGTGGGATTTTGTAATACTATCTCATTTACTTTGTGAAGAGAGAAAACTTTAATGCAAAACTGAAAGCTACTGTTTGAAATGGATTGGTGGTGATGAGATGATGACGATGTCGCTAGTCACCATCAAAGAAAACGCCACCGCATGACAACATATTGTATATGGTTCACAGACATCGGCTATCATCGTCATAAAAACGTCAAGAGTACATTACAATTTATTTTCAAACTTAGCCATATATGGAAAGCAAATAAGTTGGATGTCTGATTGCTCTGGTGTATTTTTTCGCCAAAACAAATGAGTTTGTATGCTCGGGAAAGAAATTTTAATAGGTTATAATAATAGAAAAAAAGATTGAATGACCTGATTAGTTTAAGCTGGTTTTACTTGATCCACTCTGTTCAAGCTCGTACGTACATATATACGTAACCAGTAGCCAATTTACGGGCCAAAAGCTTGCCAGCAGTTTCACGAGGGTTTCATCAAGCTTAAGAATTCAATTGATTCATGAAAATTCAATAACAGCACGTATATCCTTTATCCCAATATTGCTGTACGCTCTGATATTGTTAGTCGAGAATGCTCGCACTAAACAATTTTTTGTTTCGAATAAACTTGTGCACAAATTTATCACAGTGTTTGATCTTCAGCAGAAGCTTTTTTGCAATTGTTTGAAAATATTCATGGGGAAATCACAACGAGACTGGTTTTTTGTTGCCAATCATATTCATTAATCCTGACCGCCGGTGTATCAGCTTTGAAGCACGATAGATCCTTAGACACAACACACAGTGTGGTAAATATGTAGGGTAATTGAAATCGATTTGTATAGTTTGAATTTTTTAACATGTCATCACATCCCAATTTCTTTCCGTTTTGACTTTCATCAGTGCGCTGTCTTCAAGGATAGGTATTACGAAAAATAAACGCTATTTACGCATAACATGTTCGGTTTGGTTTCAGTTTTGAGTTCGTCACTCGTCCGTCGCATATTGCCTGTACGTGTGTTTAATATGCAAGAAACAAAATGATTTGTTTTTTTGTGAGAATTCTCAGAAAATTGAATAGAAACTAAAATACTATCCCGCTTTATTTACCAACTTTACCTAACGTTTTTTTCTTATAGTTTTCGTTTGTTTGCAGTTTTCAGACTCTGAGCCTGTATCCAACGTCATACTACATTGTCAACCTCATCTACTATTGTCCTGCTACTTTCGAATAACGCTTATTTTAGTTTAATGACAAGAGTTTCACGTCTATACAGCTTTTTGATACTGATGATATTATAGTAAATTGTTCATACGTTGGCATAAGATCTCCTTATTGTAAGAAAGTATTAGAAACACGTACAAGCGTATAAAATTTCCATCCATGCATATCATATTGTCGTGATCAGCGATAATCTAACTTTGCTACTCGTCCGCGTACGCTGTTTTGAACTAAACCGTTCTATTCTAGGTACTTAGACTATATTTAAACCGAGTGTTTATTTTTTAATCCCAAAAGTGACGATTAGGTAAGCTACTGAAAACTCCTCTGAAAATAACCTGTGGTCTCTGCTGTGTATATATTTAGGAGTTTTAATCAGACCGTCATCGTTATCGATCGGTAAAGGAACAAAAAGCATTTTGCATGCATATGTGCAAGCAAGAAGGCTAACCAACTGACTGCCAACTCGGGTTCATCAAATATTAAGCTAAAACAAACATGGTACTGTGAAGCACAATGTAGGGCCTAGCCAAGGCTCTTGAACGTGGTAAAAACGGAATGGTCGAGAGAAGCACATTTTTATCAATTATGTAGCACATTTGCAGTAGGAACGGTTTTTGGTAATAGTGTAGATTGAGAGGATGATTGCGAATTGCTAAGGCTGCGTATTTTTTGGGACAAAGTAGTTATGTGGTTGTTCGATTTGGATGATTAAGCATTTCGTTTTTTGTAGGTTTTAAAAGGAGAGAGCTCAGCTCCTCACGCGTTGACATTTTTATTGCATGCCTTGTTAAATTAGGTTTACTTAAAAGTTTTAGCCTATTCAAGTGCTTTTTTGTCCTTCCCACGAAAAATTAGTTAGTACACCTCTAACGAGCGTTTTTTGGGGTTGTGATGATGAATGATGAAGGCACATATGTATGACGAAGTATGATTTTAAAAATGTGTTGTTACGAAAACTCAACAATCTAAAGGATTTTCCAACACACTCGAGTATTTTTCTCGTTTTAAGCACAAAATTAATCATTGATCGTGTGTTTTTTTGTTTTATCGTTCTCGTTTCTATTAATTTTCCAATTAAATATTCTTATTTTCGCGAGAAAAAAGCTGTTTGTGCAAAGAAAATCGCTTTCTACTTCTGTTCCTTTTTAGGGGGCTAATTTGCTTGGTGTGAACTCCTATAAATCAACCTGGAGTTTAAAATTACAAACTGCTTACTGATAACGAAGATGGACAATCTGTAGTCTAATCCAAAATCCCCATTATTTTACAACTGAAACACAACGCAACTTGGCATAACTTTTCATGCTGTTTTTAGGTAAGAAAGATTGTTTAAACGTATCGAATGACAATGAGCTGAATAATGTGTAAATAATAACTTGCGAAATGCTTCGTCTTCATTATATGCTAAAGATGCCTGGTTAAGATTACATTGCTGGAAATTACACCCACCCACTGAATTCCCTAGAAAACCATCAAACTTGCTAAGCTACCCTCCAGCCAATATGAACATAATCTTGAGTAAGTACAACTTCATTGCTTATGCATGCGTAATTTTCACCGGCAGATCTCTTAGTGCGGCATTTTAAATCGCTATTTAAACAGCGATTGTAATAAGGTGCGATGTAATGATAGCTTTCATTCAGCTCAAAAAGTACTTACCTATTCCAGTTGTGAGCAGTGTACGCACGAAAAGAAGGCATCAGTTTTATTATAAAGATGAAGGTGATGATAATGACAAAGAAAGCGAAGAGTTAAAAATCTTATGCATGCATAATTATTTCGATTGGGTCCTATCGTTAGGACCGTACGCGAACCGGATTCTTTCTTTCGAAGTTTAGCATAAAAGTAATTCCAAACGTTTCCAATCAGACATTTGCCGCATGCATTCCTAAATTAACAGCTGCAGGAGAAAATGTTTGTGTCTGTCCTTTGTATTAATTTCATTTGTATTTTAACCACTGATTTATCAGTACAAGCGAAATCGTTTTCATTGCCGTCTTTTGACACTGATATGTGGCCAAAATTTAGAAGTATGATGGACGTTAGATACCTGTGGTCCTGGCATGACGGTCACATTTTCTGTTCGGTTATTTAAAGAAACAGAAAACAAATATATGTATGTATATAAATCCTGGAGAATTTAATAACAAAAAACAAATAATTAGCATCATAAAAGCGAGTTGCATTAAAATTAGTAGACGAAACACATTTGTTCTATTAGTTCCGTGGAAAGTGTAAAATGAAGATAATTTGCTCTGAGCACTGTGCATCACAACAAAAAATGCGCTCAATCTTTGGCTTCAAACTAACTCTAAAGGAAAGTGAAAAATAACCTGAGAATGCCTAATGGCAATAAAACAGATTGTATGCTTACATTTTATTGAAATATCTGTTCCTAAATTTCATTTGCTTTTGTAAAGAGGCATGTCATTTGAGACAAAAAAAAACGTCTGTTTGACGTAGCAAGTTTTTTGAGTCGGCCTATGGCAATTTGTTGAGAACAAGGAAAAATCGTTGGGGCACGTACAAACGCATAATTAGAAAAAAAAGTTGCATTATTTCTGATATTCGGCTGCATTTCTTTGGTGAAGAGGTGGAGGGTGTATTTGATGATGACTGTGGAGAAAATACTAAATGCATCGTTTTTCTTGTAAAGGTAATGACGATGACGTTGCTTTTCATTGTGTTGCGTACAAGCATTACGTGTGTTGTAGTGTCTCCAGAAATACTTACGCACTAGTTTTGCTTCAGGGGGGTTGGGCATGCTCATTTGTCTTTGTTTTTCCAAAGTGGTCATTAAGCTTGAATAAAGCTAGATGAGAATTTCACACTTTTTCTTTCGCCTTAATTCTGCCAAAAAACTCGGCTAAAGTAAAACAGAATAAAAAGAAAGTAAAAATATTGTTTCGAATAACAAAGATTCCATTATGAAACAGAAAATGAAAGGGGAGTAGTTTCCCAGTTTCGTCCTATGAAGCTACTTTATCGTGAGTTCATGCTCATGAGTAAAAATAGGTAATACGGAGGAGGGACGATAAATTGAACGAATTACTACAGAAAATTACATTCCATTCGTCAAACTGTTCAGTTGAGGATTTTACTTTGTAATTTAAAAGTGTTGGGAGCATGTTAATGTGTTTTAAAAGCTGACAAAAGTCAAATAGAGGCATTGTCTAAAAGGGAATAGAAATCTTCACGAAGTATACTGAATACTTGAATATGGGGCGTGCAGCAGATAGCGATATAGCAAAGTTCTATAAAATATTTTGCAGCATTTTATGTGCTACGCAATAGCTATGTTAGAGGAGAATATTAAAAATTACAATTTAGTACATTGTCGCGGGAGGGAAGCTATGATTTGCTTTGCTGGTTTATGATGTGTATGATTGGTGTTATGTTCATAAAATGGTCTTTGGATTGCCTTAATTGTCCTCCTTCTGGTCCCTACGGTAACACACTCTCTACCCAAAAGATTCGGACGGACGGACGTCTACGGACTGCTTAGTGTATTCCAAGTAAGCATCGTGTTTTGGAATGCGCCCGGTGCAAGCTCTCCTTACAATATCATTACAGTAGGGCCAGAATAGGGTTATTCTACATAAAAACCTAATAAAAGTATTCGATCAAAGCAAATATTTTTGTTCTTTTAGTTGCTTCTGTAATTGCGTGGAGTAGACAAAAAGATGATAGATGGGACTCATTACTTGCGTTATTACAATCATAAGCGGTGCCAGGTCTTCACCACCAACGCAACAAAGACAATGATGCAGGGGCAACTGCCTTGCACCTATACAGAGAAGAAGCAAGGGCTGTACCTGAAAGCATTCATGATGCAAGAACTATAGCGGTGTTTAGGGTAGAAAGGATTGGGATAACGCAGGAAATTAATGAAGACTGAAATTATCATGACCTAATGTGTTGGGATTTGCACCGTATCATGCTATGATCCCTTTCATGCTAAATGTCCTTTCCCCTGTATAATAGCTTTTGAGTTTACCGTAGTTCAG
>VICI01001098.1:0-25882 GCA_019593645.1 Akabosia matsudoensis | reverse complement strand
TTATTTGTTCATGATTATGGATAAATTACAATTACCTAACTATTTTGTCACAAAGGTTGCGTAAAAATGAATGACCATTTTCCACGTGCATCCCACACTCACGTTTATGTTCACGTTTAATTGGAAGTTGAAAATTCCGACAAAGAACTTTTCGTTGCGTCTCACGTGTCAGTTATCACACGCCTCACGAACAACATTTGAAATTAAGTGTAGTCTTTTCATGTAACAGAAAATTGCACCCCCATGATTTTCGATGCAATATGCTAGCTAAAACCAATGAAATTAATGAACTTTCTGTTGCTGAAAACGGTAAAAGATGTGAGCCACGAGTTTACACACACGTCATAGTTTCTGGCTCCCAGTGAATTAAGTTAACCAGCGAAATCTTTCTCGAATCTTCGTGAGACATGAACAAGTTGTTTAAGACAAACCACTGTCTATGGCATCCATTGCTATGCACAACTTTTGAAATGTGGAAATGACATTTTCAGAAATACTAAACTGGGAATCGAAATGGGTAGGTTAGAGTGCAATCTGGTTGTCAAATTTTAAAAAGTTATAGAAATCGCCGGGGCTGATTCGTATATTTCCAAACGCAGGTTCTTTCTTTGGAACAAATAATTAATATTTTTGGTAGGTTGTATCCCTGGTCACATTCGTAGCTTCAGTGTCTGTCATGCAGCTTCAACATGTTAAGCTGATTATGTAAAGTGAAAAATTACGGCTGTCCACATCAGGGTCTAGAGTGACATGGAACGCTTGTCGAGCGTTTTCCTTCCACAATCGTTGTCCACTACTCTACTAGACATTGTTGTTGTTGTTTGGGTTTTCTTATCTCCCATGTTTTTCACACTTTCCACGTCTTCCATATTTATACATGAAATTAAATACACATTATTGTTCTTTTCGATGGTTATTATGGAACGGAATGCATCTGTTCTAGTAATAATGATATTATGTTTTTAATATATTTTCTCTTTCAAAGTTGCGTAAACAACCAATAAAAGCAAATAGAGAAACATTTGAAGTGTGAAGTGTGTGTTATTATTTATTTGACAGCAGGCCAAATTTACAAAAACAAAACAATGTATGAGAGCATAATTGTGATTAGTGAAATAACATGTTATATGGATACATTTTGATTCGGTATTATTTGAATGATGTTACCATTTTGTTACAGATGTTGGATGGAATGTAGCCAGTCCTTTTTTCACAAACATTTACTTGAACAGTCATAATTTTTGTTGAGTGTTGGTATTCAAGACTCACTTGATTCGGTATTATTTGAATGATGTTACCATTTTGTTACAGATGTTGGATGGAATGTAGCCAGTCCTTTTTTCACAAACATTTACTTGAACAGTCATAATTTTTGTTGAGTATTGGTATTCAACACTCACCAACTTACTTAGTTTAGATGCATAAAACTGTTGTTCTCCCAGAGCCTATAATTATTTGCCTCAGTTATCTGTCACTGGAAGCAAACAGATTTTTTATTTTGATTTCAAGTAAGAGTCATATTTCATAAACATGCGTTTATTTATAACCTAGTTTGAAATTTGTGGTCACCATTTAATTTTAGTAATTTGAAATTAAATTATTTATTTTGTTGTCGCGGTTGACAACGAGGCTATGGAATATTCCTTCATGTTATGCCATGTCAAGGACTGATACTGGCTAAAGATCGTTATGAAAAAGATAATGAAACTGAAATCGTATATGTGAAAGAAGATGCTGAGACAATTACAAATGCATGTTTGCATAAATTTGTAAACCAATGTATTTTTATTTTTAACTGAGCTGTTTCTAGGGCTAGTGTAGGTGCCCTATTCGATGATTTTGATGGATTCCTTCGGAACGCACCAATTCCCACAGAGGTGAGAATGAATGCTAGTATTCTGAAAAATGAACTACTATCCTTCATCTGATCGACGTNTAGGTGCCCTATTCGATGATTTTGATGGATTCCTTCGGAACGCACCAATTCCCACAGAGGTGAGAATGAATGCTAGTATTCTGAAAAATGAACTACTATCCTTCATCTGATCGACGTCATTGGAGTAATTCCTGGAATGAGAGCGACACGAGCAGATTTTTAAGCTGTAACTCTAGAAGTCAATAGATTTCTGAGCTCTCATGATGGCACTTTCAACTTTTTACTAATATCAGTTCACATTTATCTGGAGCTAATAGGAAAATGTGGAGTTAGTGGATCAGAGCTACTATCAATTTGCAGATGGGGCTTGTGCACAAGCCAAGCCATATCTTTATTCTCCAAAATAAACTTTTCCTTGAAAATGAACTCCCCCTCAAAAGAAAGTTTCTGGAAAATCCACCTCAAAGGTATTTAGTCCGCTTTCTGTGAACCGAGCTTCAGACGAACAGCAATCGACCTCCATGGTGTACTGTGCTTGGAACTACAAGATAAAAATTTTCAGCCGCTGCGATTGTTGGACTTCACTCTGTCTTAACAAATTTTGTCGTGAAAATACATTTTCTGACTGTATCACGGGGTACCCGGATTCAATGACAGAAAATGCATTTCGACAACGAAAATTGTTAAGGTAGAGTGAAGTCCAACAATCGCAGCGGCTGAAAATTTTTATCTTGCAGTTCCACGCACAGTATATAGTCTGCTCACAGGGGTCAAACTAATGGTCAGTAACGGGGTAATATGAGACTTTCCCCAAAAAACATCTTGTAGTTTGTTAAAAGATGACTTTGGGGTAATGTTGCGTCCCAAATCGACTTCAAAGAAACTTTCGTGATGAGCATAGACTTGTTCGGAGCATCATCACGATCTGAAACAATGATGTAGGTGCACCCGCTAATCATTATTACGTTAGATTTTAATAGCTCATCGAGACATCGTCGTTAGACAATAAAACTGCATCTGAACTCTGTATTACGTAGGTGAAGACAATGATAGCTGTAATCACGCTATTATTTTATTACTGTGTTGTCTTCTCAACGCTTTCTGAGCGTGTGGTTAGCTCCTCGCATTGATAGTTACACAATGTAAATGTAAATAAATTTATTATTAAAGTCTTGAAGCGAGTCACATATTTTTAAGTAGAGAGCGGTGAGTGTTTATGGGTGACATAATATATAAGTAGTTTGGGAGGATGATTTTCTTTAGAGATCGCAAAAGGAGGAGAAGGAACAGAGTGGTAAAACTGGTGGGAATATTGGACCCAATTCAATTTTGTCTGTTCATCGCATACTTCCTTCAGAGTTGTATGACTAGTGTAATGCCAGGCGTGTTTGGCTTCTGGAATAACATAGCTAGCCTGGCCTCCTCCACCTCCTCCAACCCAGCCAATATTGGGGCAAAGTTTATGAGTGATATGATGAGCAAGCCAAATAGTGACTTGATTTTAACGATGAACTCTCCCATGGAGCCGATCATCGCTTCGTTTTCCCAAATGACTTTCACCTCTAGGGAAGAGCACGTAACTGCCATGGTGGCTGCCATGCAGGCAGCGGCAATAGCCAGTCAAGCCCCCGTCATGGCTGCCCTACAAGCGTTTAACATTCAAACGGAGTCGTACTGGCTGACGAATCAAATTTACATTAAGGGAGCCACACCACCTATTCTTCAAGCTTTGATGGCTATCAGTGCCATTAGAAATATTGCGGAAGAAAAGAAAATTCCACTTATGCCAATTTTTAATCGAACAACAGGAGTTGCGCCGAATGGAACTCTTTGGAATGTGAAAAAAATAATGGCTCATCGCCTGTGGAAAGAGGGTATCAAGGGTGAGGGCATTGTAGTTGCTGGGATTGATACCGGGGTCCGTGGCTCACACTTTGCCCTCAGAGACAACTACGTGGGAACCGAAAACTTTGGATGGTTTGATCCCATTCTGTACACAAACGAGCCAAATGACATTCAAGGCCATGGAACTCACACTGTTGGGACGATGGTTGGCACAAATGGGATTGGAGCAGCACCCAAAGCCAAATGGATGGTATGTCGACCAGTTTCTGTGTGATCTAGCGGTTCAGAAGCTTTAGCTTCTTTTTCTTGATTTACATAATCGATTGATGTAGCTTCTGACTGTGTACGCAGGCGTGTAAGGGATGCGGCATGCAAAGTTGTCTTCAGCACGCGCTCATTGCATGCGGTCAATTTATCTTGTGTCCAACGGACCCTCGAAGCAAAAAGCTCAACTGCTCTCATGTTCCCCACATTGTAAACAACTCCTGGGGAGGTCCTGGTGGTCAAACCTGGTATGATGACGTAATTGCTGCATGGCGAGCTGTGGGTATTATACCATTCTTTGCTAACGGCAACAACGGACCCCAGTGCGAAACTGCTGGAAGTCCTGGGGACAGCGAGGACGTTATTGCCGTCGGTGCAACAGACAAAGAAGATCGACTTGCCAGATTTTCTTCCCGTGGTCCTAAAGTCACTGTCGTCGGCGGTGCTGGTTTAAAGGGTCAAGACTTTTTCAGCCAAGTTATCAACATGATGGGCCGTAGGAAAAAGGTCACTGACCATATTAAGCCAGACATCAGCGCACCCGGGCATCAAATCAACTCTGCAGGAATTATGACCGATAATTCATACAAAGTTCAATCCGGCACTAGCATGGCAACACCTCTCACGGCTGGTAGACACAATAAATTACAAGTAATCCTTCTCTAAAAAAAGTAGCTTGTGCCGAAATAACTGTAACAAGCGGCTTCCTTATTTTACATGTTCAGGTGCCGGAGCTCTTTTACTCTCGAAGAACCCAAAACTCACCTTGGAGGAAATGAAGCATTTGATGTACACCACTGCTGAGCAACGGCTTACCCCAACGGGATCCCCTCAATGTGGTCCCATTGTCGAGACAGAATATCCTAACCACATGTACGGTCACGGCCGCCTCAACGTTTACAAAGCGTACCGAAAAATGCTTCGCATTATGAAGCAACGAGAATTGGAAGCTGGAAAACGCACAAGCGGCAAAGAAGCCGATGACTACGGAGACGGTAGTGACAGTGACTACTATGACGAGGAGTATGACGATGAAAAGACCACCAAAAAACCTACCGCTTCTGTGGCAAAAATACCGACGCTACCAAAGCCAAAGGTGAAGCCAGCTTCGATTAAAAGGTATTCTGTAAAGACAACCTCAGAAGAGGACGACTAGTTTCCGTAGCTGGACCACAAAAACGTTTGTATAGACCAAAATAGAATGTACAAGAGCTATTGTAGTCAAATCTTTTATTTTATGTTAGTCTACTAAGCAAGGCAAGTAAAAATAAACTGTTGAAATTAACTCAGATATGATCTAGCGAAATCTGACGTCGTTAAATATTGCCACCATGCGGATATACTTCCTTCCTCCACGATTACCAACATCAGTGGCCATTACAGAATTCTCAGACCGTAGTATTAAACGATAACTCGTTCAACAGCCAAGGAGTAATTTCTACACGGTATGACGATTTTCCTGTTTGAAATGTATGAGTGTGTGTGTTCACTATCCCGGTGTAATTGTAAACAGTTATTCATGAGAACCCCAATAAAAGTAAATCTGGTTATGCTGGCCGATTATGTTTGCGCAATGGAAAGTTTCCCAACAGTTCGAAACAGTATAGCGGCAAATGTCGCCCAAGCGCCATGAGACCCAGCGTCCTTGTTGGCGGAAACGACAATGCGGTTCGTACCTTCCAAAAGATTTGTGCAAGAAGTTACCTTCTGTGCAAGAGTTGCTGTTGTCGTAGTTCTCGTGCCCTTTTTATTCCTTGGAAGCTATAGTATTTTTCTTGTGGTTTCGTTGGTGTTATTGAGGGATCCACGATACGGCAAATTTCTAAGCCCCCTTGACGCTTTGTATCACGAGGAGTTTACCAAATCACCTCCAAAATCCACCATTTCAGCAACACTTGCTCTAGCAGGGAATGTAAACTTATCCCTTGACGACTTCCAGACTCTATTTCGTAAGCAAGTTTTGGAGGCTAAGAGACCGAAATGGTTTTTCTGGGAACAAAAGAGGTATCCAGAGTTGACCCAGTATGTGGCAAGTGTCTGGGGAATTCCTGTGTGGAAGGAGGAAGAGGATTTTCAATTGTGTGAGCATATTAAAGGCAGACCTTTGGAGGAGAAGACTTTCGAGGATCCGTCGGAAATTCATGAACAGCTTTTAAACGAGCGTTTTGAAAAGACACGGAGTCCGTGGGATATAATTCTCTTCCGGGACAGCAGTGCCAGTAGCCAAAATCAGACTAAAATGCTGATTACGTTGAGATGGCATCACAGCATGGGCGATGCACAGTCAATCGCTACAATTTTTACTGAATGCCTGGGGCAAATTAAGACAAAGAAAGGAGAAAAATTTTCTAGTTACGCATTAGCGTGGCCCACATATGCTTTCAATATATCGCTTTCAAAGTCAGTCAAACATTATCTTTTTGCGCCCATTGGAGTTCTGAAGCTGACGTTTAGAGTTTTTAAACTAGCGATTGGTAGCCATAGTCATCCATGGAAATCCATCGATCTAAACGATGCAGATAGCTTTGACAATCGGACTTCTTTAATTTGCCGTGTTTCAAAGCCAATATCAATGACAAGTCTGAAGGCAGTGGCAAGAAAAGAAGAAGCGCTTGTTTCTTCGATAATTTATTCAATAATTGGAGGCGTTATTGAAAAGTACAGCAAAAGCAGTAAAGAAACGTTAATTGCCATTTCCCATCGGAAGCCCGGTCATCCTGACTTTCTGACAAATCATTTTGACTCGTCATATTTGTCGCTTCCGGTCTCGCAACCTATGAAAGATGACCAAGACAGGTACGCTATTGCCAGAGCCCGTCTTCAAGAATGCGACCGTCAGATTATTGAAATGAAAGACGAAGGGGTTCACAAGTACCTTAGATTGTTAACGTACATATTTGGAAGCTTAACAGATTCACTGCGAAAAATTGTTGGAGTGAACCACATTGCCCCGATAATGATTGCCAACATTGCTGGCAGCACTAAGGGCTTTGATATCGCTGGTTTGCAATGCACTGAATGGACAATGAGCGTGGGACCAGCACCTGGGGTTAGCAGCCTTTTGTTTTGCGCGTACGGTTATAAAGGCGTTGTACGAGTAGCTGTTGTTGCAAAAGGTACTGTCCTAACGCCTTATACGGTTGACGCGATTGCTCAAGAAATCGGTGCTGAATTTGAGGTTCTTCAAGGAAAATAAAACGTATCAGATATGGATTACTTACAATCGCGTATGCATATGTCTTGAAAAAAATAGTCTTTATTACGGTTAATAAATTATCTAAACAAAAACCTTGTCAGATCTGTTGTGTTGATTCATAAGTTCCTTAGCATGACCAGTACCTTATTAAAACTGCTAATGTGGCGAGTCGTGGTCATAAACTGAGATGTCTCCTGCGTCCGATGATTTAGCGAGAATTTTCATCACAAGAGTGTCATCTTTGACAAAACCGTTTGCGAATATTTTATTAATTGGACAGAACTCCTGGTAGCCCCATCCCTTTGGATTGCGAGGAAGTGTGGGCTTCTGGAAGGCAGCGGCGTCAGGTTTACTTGACATGAGCTCAATAACGCTGTCCTCTGGAATGGCGGGATGAATAATCATCAGCTTCATTTCCCCATTGAAAGGCCACTGGAGCGTATCATCAAATTCGCCTTGCATAAAATGGACGTAAAGGGATATAAACGTATCTTCGTCTTGTTCCAGGGGCACATCAATAGGCGCATTTGCCCCGCCTCCAGGAGTAGTTCTCAGTGCAGAATTGGTAAGGTTGAACCTTAGGCTCATCTTGTAGCCAAATGTGCTCGTGTAAAATCCATTAGAGTTAGCAACCTTTGTTGGATCCCGTCTCATGGCGAGACAGAGGCGTCGGAAGTTTTCCAATTTCCAAACATATATACCATTGCAGTATCTCGCAGTAAAGTCTTTAATGATCTGAGCTGATGTTGAGAACAAGTTGAGCACAGAATGAAGCTCAGCTTCCAGCTTGTCAATTTTTATTTGTTTTTCACGATCCTTTTGTTCCAGATGAACTAAACGTTTAAAGATGTCCTGGAGGTGAGGATCTACTCCACCACCACCTGCCGGAGATGATTGTCCATTTGTTTTACCCTTTTCAGGGGATCCGCATGTGTCCATCTTTTGACTATGTGATGATTGGTATTGTGGAAGCGAGGAACTAGCGTTTGTGTGCGGATGCTGTTGCTGATATAAAGACTCTTCTGAGACTGGTAACCATTGAGACCCACTTGAGGATGGAAGCAACCGAGACGTTGATGGACGATTTTGTTTTCTCGCGAACCGGACTGAGTCCCAAGATCGCTGACGGCGAAATTGATAATCATCAGGGCATTGGGACTCGTCTACACCCCAGGCATTAGAGTCTCTAGAGTCTTGCCGTCCATAGTCGAGGTGCGACGGATACTCGAGATTTGTCCGCGATGTTGAGAACACCTTAAGTCTGCTATACGCAATTCTCAAAAGCTGCAAATGCTTGTGAACCTATAAAACCAAACATTTTAGCGAAAAAATGTCATGATTTGGCCTCTAACCTACTTTAGTAACTTTAAAAAAAATCAGTTTTGTACATCTTTCTCGAGATGCCTCTCTCGTTGGTCTTCTCGAAAGTTGACTGTGCACCCAACATCCTTAAAGGGACACTCCAACGCTCCTACTGCATTGTTAGTTCCTGTCAAACCATTGCTTCCATCAGCTAACGCTCCAAAACAAGTTCCATCGACTTCAATATGCTTCTCCAGCTCTGAGATCGGAAGTGCGACTCCACACTTTGGGCACTTTGCCTTACAAGCCATGATTTCTCGTCGGGTAAAATTATCCGGAAATATTTTATCTGGCGATAGGGACACCGAGTCAACCGGGCATTTTCCATCTTGTTGTCTATATACCCAAAATAAGCCTATATTAGTAACAAAACCTGATACAGTGTATCTAAAGCAAAGGGCATGACAAGACAACCACTCACACAACCCATTGATGAATACATCCACTACAAAACCGATGTCCACAGGTTGTCAGTACTGGATCCCGCAAACAATGCAAGCAAATAGGACACTCATACCGACTGTCAGTTCCATCAACAAACTCATAATCATATCCACCCTGCCACCAAAAACAAAACAAGTTTCCAAAATACAAATCGTGCAAGACAAAGTTTACCGACAAAAAAGTATAAATCACAGCTCTTTGTCAAAGTCAATATTGAGCCTAATAACCCACTAAAAACATGCATGTTCCAGAGAGACAGCCAATAAGCCCGAGAGCCAATTAGTTTCTCTCTCATTCCACTTGTCATCATGCTTTTTCTTGCATGCGTGACCTACGCAATGTTATCACACTCAATAACTCAATACTATCAGTCTCATACAACACGTCTTTCTTTTGCGATAAATAACTCTATCAAATTACTTTTGCACGCGACCTCAACCACTTGCTTGCCAAAACAAATTGTGGCGTTCATTAAACGAGAACTTGATTGTCTTTGATTTTAGCATGCATAACATTTTCTTATTTCTTTTTTATGATCCTTACCTCAGTATGACTTGTCGATAACGTGGCCACAGTCGTTACCAAAGTTGAATTAGATGCTGGTGACGATGAAGGTACTCCTACTCCACCTCCATCATCACTTGCCGTCCATGAGGTATTGTGGGAGCTCGTCATATTAGTTTTACAACACAACAGTTTGATGCCCTTTTTCCGGCCCCAATCGTTCAGTATTTAATGGCTAGCCTGAATTGCACTTTGGAAAAAAAGCTTTGATTGTTACTAATTGATTATCATAGTGAATTGGAATAGCTTCACACCTAAATTATTCTTTTCACTGATCTCAGTCTTTTAAAACACAACCAAACGATGACAATTCCAAATTTCTTCAGTAGCACAACTGCACCCATTACCATATATGGCTAATACAAAAAACTTTTCTTACAAGAGATTTACACGTATGCTAATTAATGCTGTAAAACAATTGTAAGGCAAAAAAAACTATGACGACATTATCCTTCCACAAGCTTGAGCGACAGAGTTATAAAAAAAGTGCATTCAAACAATATAGTGACGAGACGGCGATGACTCAAAAAGTTTTGCTGTTGTTCTCTTCCTCTTTTCATTCCACAGTTTTAACAGCTAAGGAAGCATATTAGGACAATTTTTATGATGCAGAGCGTATGAAAACAGGTTCCTATTAGGTTTTCACACGTATAAAAAACAGTCCATGCGAGAGGTATATTTTTTTTCGTAGATTGCCTTGCTCGAGCCACACAGCACAAAAATGAATACATGAAGGTGTGCAGTGAATAAATATTATTGTTGGCTTTTCAAAATAAAGTTAGCAGCATCAGCTCCGCACCGGTGTACAGTGCACTGACAGCGAAGAGGTATGCTAAGGAAATTGTGAAAGGAACAGTGACGGGTTGAGCTGCCTTACCACCTGTGTTAATTGAATTGATACCTGGCTGACTTGACAGTGTAATGCTTTGTGTATTGGACTGCGAAATCAAAGCGGTATGGCGAGAAAATATGTAGAATCTGTGGTTGCTCGTTGCCTCAAAAACTTTCCTTAAGAAGCTCCAAAATCTATTTGTTTTTCTTGCCGATATTTTATACGGGAAAAAAGTATGATGGAAGAATATTACAAGTTAAATCACGAATTAATGACACAATTTTTCCCAAATTGGTTGCATCATGGCATGAATAATAGTATTACTAACAGCATTGTCATCATAGAAGTGTATGACTTCCTAAATGGCATTGTGCTAAAATTGGGAAATTGTCATTATGGGGTAAGTTGAAACCATGAAAAGGTCAAAGAGGTTGATGTCGTAAACTGAATATATAAAGTTTCATAGGTTTGTTGTGGGTAATTTTTTTTTGCACGGAAAATGCGATGCTAAGTTAAAAGCGCACGTACAAAGACGTGCAAAGAGGAACAGCTGGTGTGAGCACGAGGAAACATCTGATTTTGGTTTAACGCGCATGTATTGCAGCGTCATAAAAACAATTTTTGTCTTGTTCTTCGATGTTCTACTGTAGAGTGCAGTTAAAATAAAATTGCAATAGATATTAACAAGTGGAAATATTTGTAGGAGATAGTAGCAGTTACTGCTAACATGTCAATTTTACTTAGAAACTCGACGCGCATAGTGTGCTTAGATTTTTCTGTAGTTTGTGCGCCAACAGGAGGTGTAGTTTCGTTAATGTCAAATAGAAGAACAAACGGTAAACGATTTTTATCACTGTCAAATGTCACAAGTACAGCGGCCATGTCACCATCCCCTAATGTGTCGCCGCCGTCATCTACTGAAATCAACATGGAAAAACTGGGAAATCAGACTGATCAGTTGATTAACGTCACAGAAAAGTGTAGAAAACGGTTGAACGAAATCCTTGACGAGAAAGGGTCCTTTCTCCGAGTTGCTGTTGAGGGTGGAGGCTGCTCAGGGTTTCAGTACAAGTTTGAAGTAGACAATCAAACGGCATCTGAGGACATGTGAGAAACATGATGCAATCTTAAGATATAATATTTATTTACCTTTTTAACTAACTTCTGTATTTAATTTATGTTCCAGAGTAATTTGCAAAGACACGTCCTCCTCTGGGGAGTCGCCTCTTGTAGTTATTGATGCAGTAAGTTTAGACCTAATTAAAGGATCGACGTTGGACTATGAAACAGAACTAATTCGTTCCTCGTTTCGAGTAGTCAACAATCCTCATGCCGAACAAGGCTGCTCCTGTGGAGCCAGTTTCAATATGAAGTTATAGTTGACTTTGTTTGTTATGTATGAAACAATTATTCCTCGCATTCATGATAATTCACAATTTTAAATTGTAGCAATTCTGTGAACTGTCGTTTGTGGCGAGTATCTAACGTACCTCTCGATATGTATGAATCATATACATATTATTATTGAATCGCCAGTTTATTTATTTATTGAATACATTTTTTTTGTAGGTAGCCAAAATAAAGAGTTTAAAAATTATGAACTAGAAAAAATTACGTTTAAAACCAATTCATTTTTTTTCAAACAATATTGCTTTTCTTTTACATCTTTTCTTTTCGTTTTTCAGCTATAGTTTTTCATACACAAGCCGGTTGCTATTCATTTCTTTTACGGGTTGCCTGTTACTAACGCTTGTTAATTTTTTACAGATCCCTACAACAATCTCGATACTGTGATGCAATTTGCTATATACGGAAGGGAGCATAGATCCCTCATCCCTTCTCCCTTCCTTACCCTCTCGCGTACCTTACCAAGCAGCACAAGTCTCAGCATAAAGTACAACGCACCTGTATCAAGTTCCGTCTTTGTTCATCCGCGTCCAAAGCGTTTTTCACACTTTCATTATTGTCAACAGCATCTCTTAAAACCATTTTTCCTACGCATGCTTATTTACTTCATTACATCATACAACACTTTGACATTCTCCATTACAAGTACATCCGTAAACTACCAACTAGTGTCCAGCCATGGATAAACATTGAAAAGACGTTTTTTATGCATGCCTTCAGCAACAAAACTGGCTTACTAACAAACTTTCTTTGTTTTCCCTCCCTAAACCCTCATTTCCCATGAATATTTGTTTTTATAACAAGCCTAACTAACTATTTATTTATTTTTTCTTCCACAATGTTACCTTCTTCAGTATCATCCTAATTTCCAAGATTCTGGTCCTCATACATTTTTTTATTTTCCGTCGCCGTTTAGAATTTTCAGGCCAACTGCCTGCAACTTCAACAAGAAAAATGACGCTAAACATTGTTGTCCGTATCAAATGCAACCTAGCAGCTCTATTCTACACTATCAGAGAGAGAGACCCTCTTTCACACAAAACTTGTGCAATGCATTTTACATCTTTTCTAGCTTTGAAAAATAAAGGGTTCTTTTTTTCTGTGCAATCTTTCCTCGTAATAATGTAATACTACTTCACGTTAAAACCATCCTGATTCAACGACCAAACGCAAAGGAAAAAAAAACTTTGAAAAAAAATGTATCCCTCTACCCTTCTTCTCACAAAAACCTATCCTTCCCAGCTATACAATTTTTTGACACGATACATAGTCCACAAAACACTTGCTTCGTTTTCAATACAAATAATATTTTTTTTTAGATCAGTCAGTCACTCAGTCAGTACAAGTAGACCGTCATCATCATCATCTTTTTTTTAGAGCTAATTCCTTTTTAAATATCAACACATTTAAAGCTATAACGACAAAAACAGAGCTTTTTTTTATATCAGAATTTTTACTCTAAATATAATATTTCCCTTGAACCCAGGCAAGAACATGTGGGAAACGGGACTGATGAACGCTGACATTGATTTAAAATAATTCAAATTAACTTTTTAAATAAAAGACAAACGACATGTTCATCCATAAAACAAAATTGGTAAATAAATAAGTAAACGAAGCTAATTTTTATTTTTAATTCGAAAGGGATGCTGGTCAGGTTTTTTTTTTTTTGGATTAGGGGAAAAAGTTTTTATTATTGAGCAAGAAGAAACTATCGAAAGGAGCGAAAAAAATGCATTAACAGACAAGGCAAGAGATGCAAAAAAGGGATTCGTCTTGTCTGTCTGTAACAGAAAAAAAAGGAAAGAATATAACAGCTTTTTAGCGCATATCATCACACTTAAAAAAATACTCTGCATCTTTTTAGACAAGAGATACACACGGAAAGTAGAATTTTTTATTTTATTTTTATAGAAAATGTAGCAACACTTGTCTTCATTTTTATTATTTTAAAGCAAATCTACGCAGACAGAGAGTTGTCGGTTTAATATATTTTTTTTTTGTTTTCTAAAGTATACTCGCTCTAGGAATAAGTAGTAAACTACCTTCGTAACTAGTAAATTATGTGCTTGATAAAGTTTTAAACGGAAAATACATGAGCTGAAAGTATTGAAAGGATAACTGCTGAAAAAATATGATACTGTCATTTTAAAAGGGTTGAGGTTTAACATGTAATTTATACATTGCCCTTATTCTTTTTTGTGAAAAGGAGACTCTGGAAAATTTCTTGAAGTTATTTTTGTCGGATGGAAAGTGTCTGGAGTGAACGTGGAGTTAAAGTTTACAAAAGAAAGTTAACTGACTGGACCTAAAAGCATGTGCTTTGAGATCTCTACAGTGAAGTGTGTACGCATAAAGTGGGAAAAGCTTTGTAACGACGGAGAAATTAAACTGTGGCCAGTTCTGGAATAACTTCGTAGAGAAAAACGGAAGAAATTTAAGTCGAGCTTAACAATTTTTGTAAACGTTTTTGGCAAAGTTGAGAGTAACTGGAGATCTGCATGGTTTGGCAAGTAAAGGGATTGGTGTATACTCAAGTCCAATTTTGCAACAATTAGTTACAACGAGACGTCTCCAAAAACAGTGAAAGACTTTAAATAGTCGCGCTATGTAGATTTTTACATAACCCTGGAGAAAATACTTCAGGACGAGACGGGGAGAGGACGACGGTTTGCATGTTTGAACTGCTGTGTTTCCGTTTTGTGCCGGAACGTGAGATTGTTTGCATTGTTTCTTGAGCGAAAAGTAAACAGAACTGGCAAATTAATTAATAGTGAGTGTGTATGCAATGGTAGCTGCAACTGCAGGACTACTTCATGACAGGTCCCGCAAAATGCAGAGCATGCAGCAGCAGTCTGCATCACCATCGCCGTCACCTTCATCATCATCAGCAAACCGTGTGGATCCGCCACAGCAACAAGATCCGGAGTCCGGGGAGGACGACGACATAAATATGGGAAGTAGTGGAAGCAGTACCGCAGCAACTCCTGATGGAGTTGCGACGACAGAGCCTTCTGCTCCTCCCTTGAGAACAGTGTCACCCTTCTCCAGTATTAGTACAAACGAACCACTTTCCCTTCCAGAGGTTGACCAAGCTGAGAATCCGACTGGGAGTGGTGGTGAAAAGGCTGAGAATCTGACTGGGAATGGTGGTGAAAAGGCTGAGACTCAGAATAACAACAATAATAATGACGCAATTAATTGTAAAAGTAGAAGTGACAGTACTAGTAATGCGAGCAATAGTGCGAGTGCCGTTGGCAATAGTGGAGGTAATAAGTCGGTCCTCCCACATAGCGCAAAGTATAGTGGAATGTGTCCTATTCAGTTGGCGGACAATGATGACATGGCTTCGGCCGTGATTTTGGACCCCTATTTGGGATTCACCACTCATAAAATGAATATCAAGTAGGAAAAAAAGATAAAATCCGTTCTCATTTGCAAAAACGTATTTATAATGTTTCCGGAAATTAATTTTTTACTGGTTTGTTCAGTTTCCAACCTCCATTTACCAAGGCCGCAAGAGCAAACCAACTGAAGGGAATTGTAGAAAGTTTTAAAGAGCATCAGGACTATGAACGGGCGTTCAAGGACCTGAAGGCAGGCCGGTGGCTGAACAAATACAATGCAGACGGTAAAGTGGTAGGACGGACGAAGGAAGAAATGGAGTCGTTAAAGGAACACGTAAGTTTTTAGAATAGTAATTGATAAGTTAATTGTCACAAGTAACTATTGAATTCTTAGAAAGACGAGAAGATAAAGTTGTTCATTTTTATTCACTGAGAGTGTTTGATGAGACTATTATGGTTTTATTCGATTTGCAGATTTTTAGATATTTGAAAATATTTGATGCGAAATCAGGGTTTAAAGTTGAGCCATGCTTCAGATACTCGTTGGAAGGAAAAATAGGGGCGAAAATTTGCGCAACGAAAAAATGGTGAGGGAAACTTATGTCACGTTTATAAGAAAAGTGTGAATTGCGTTTAAACTATTCTTTTACCTTTGATACCAAGGAATAAAAATGACCGGATCAAGCTTTTGATCGGTTGTATAGCCGAATTGACGAAAGCGGAGGAGGAAAAGCTTCTTCATCCGGGAAAGAATGACTTTTCGATAATGTACAGCTGTAGGAAGAACTGTGCCCAGTTGTGGCTGGGCCCTGCAGCGTACATGAACCACGACTGTAGGGCCAACTGCAAATTTGTCGCTACTGGACGTGACACAGCGTGTTTGATGTTGCTAAGAGACATCGAGGAAGGGGACGAGCTTACTTGCTTTTACGGCGAGGACTTTTTCGGGGACAAGAATCAGCACTGTGAGTGCCAAACATGTGAGAGGCGAGGAACGGGCGCCTTCGCTAAGAAGGAGGAGACGCCGGGAAAGAAAGAGGAGAAGAAGTATAGACTCAGAGAAACTGATAACAGACTTAATCGGAAGAAATGTGGTGGCAGCAAGGGTAACTTAGCTCCTGAGGGAGCTGCTGCTGTGACGAAGAAAGAAAATCCGGCAAAAGACGCAGCATCTACGACATTTGCCAAAATGAATACAACTGCGCAAGCAGTTATGGCAAATAGACGACGAAAGCCCGGGGGCACCTCTTCTGACCAACCTATTCTGAAGCCAGATGCCAAGTCATCGGCTCAAAAGCGAGGTGGTGCTTTGCCTCTAAGACATCCTGTGACAAGGTCGACTAGCCAGGGTAACTCTACTGTTGATAGTAGCGTAAGTACAAAACCACCCAAAACCAGACCCAAGTGTATTCGATTAAACAACCATCCCAATGGGATCTTGCTTTCCTCCGATGATTCCGTCTCAAACTCAAGCACCAGTTCTAATCAAAGTGACTCAGGAGTTGACTGTGGAGGAAGTACTGTTAGTAACAGTAGTAGTACAAGGAGATCTTTTAGTAGCGAGCAAAGTTGTTCATCGACACAGGAAGTGAGTGGGGAAGCGTCCTCCACAGGAGCACCTGCTGCGCCAGTCGGTACTGGGATCAAATTACGTAATTCCAAGGTCCTTAAAGAACCACCAACCGTTCTATCGCACGTAGTATACCGTAGAATCCACTTCGTGACCGCCGCCATGACGTCCTTACGATCCTCATGTGTTCATCAGCCAGACAGTGTAACTGCCACTTTAAATGGGAACGGCAGTGTAGATGGTGATAAATCCAACCAATTTTCTACCTCACCTTACAACGACGATATGAAATCACCTCCCTTTGTAGATGCATCCAGTAGACGGCATAGCGAGGCTAGTAGCACTAGTACAACCAGTAGCACCGCCAGTAGTGCACCCCCTTCTGTTCCACACCCAAAACAGCCCCCTCTCAGAATGACGTTTAGAATGAAACGATCTGCTGTTCTTGACGAAGTATTCGAATCGGCTTCGAAAGAATGCAGTGCAGGAACGAATCCCGACATTGCAGCATGCTCAGATCGTGTTGCACCCTTCTCAGTAGCAAGTTCCTCAACAGTTCCAAGCTATTTAATACAACGACAGCGTTCTCAAAGAATTTACTCAGGATCACCCTCCTCCTTTCCTGATTCTGCTCCTGAAGAGGATGGAAGTAGTGGGGAACAAGATCTATACGCCTCTGGAATGAACAGTCCAGATGTCCCCTCTTACGAAATCCTTCATTTTGCAGCATCCAGCCCCTTAGGTTCTCCGAAATACAATGGAAATACTGCTCCAGTTCCTGGCACTACCACACCCCAAAGTGCATGTGATAAAGAGTTGATTCCTACGAGCAGAGGCCACGTCCCTAAAAAGCGAAGCAAGAAACGGAAGCGAAAACACAAGAAGGCCAGCAAGCAATCTGCCCAATCAGATGACGATGACGAGGACTCTGTCGACGAGGAGAAAACTAATACCCTAATATCGTCATTGCGACGATCACCTTCTTACTCAACCTCCCTCAAGGGATCCCCTTCACCCTCAACAAGTGTTCTCTCCACAACAACCAGTAATCGAACGAAACGAATTAAACTTAAAATTGGAAAGGAGGCTTGTACTATTATCGATATTCCCAGCCACGCCCTTGAGCAGAACACATAGCAGATAGCCAAGTCTAGGAATCTATTAAATTCAAGGACCACGAGGAAAAAACGACGAACCCAGTTGACTCTTCCTCGTTTGACTATGCTGCTTAGGAAACGCCGGAGGACAAAACGTAGAATCAGATCTTAATTATTTCATGTTGCTTAATACCGTACGCCCTGTCCAAATGTATAAATCAAATCTTGTCGTATCACGACAGCTACGCTTAGGTCAATAAGTTATAAAAGTAAATAACTCTCCCTTAAAAGCCCCTGTTCAGGATCATAAAATCTCAACCACCCACACAAACCCGTTTCCAAAATGTCCATCCCACTCAGCACGGCTTCATCAATGCTTAACAAATTTCTCCCAGACTTATGCGTAGTAAAAAAATATTTAGTCGCTTGGATACGAAAAGCTTAAATGAGAAGATAAACCCAACTGTTCTGCAAAATACTTTAGTTTGCTTGATCTGCCTGTTTCAATTTAAGTCAAAGCATGTTACATCGACATGACAATTTGTATTGTTAATATTTAACCTTTTGTTGTACATAAAACATCGCATGCGCTATTGCATCCACAACTAGAAATAATTTACCCCGCATTCTTCACACCACTGTTGATCTCGTACTTAAATATTGTTCTTCTTTCCTCGCATCTTTAAATGTAATTTGTCACTACTTTGATAGATGACACATATAAGTCATATCATATCTATCTCCAATTACTCACTCATTCAAATTTGTAATTGTTATCGTTTTGTTGACCTATTTTAAAACTACTCAAACCCTGCCTAGCATTAATATTGAAGTTCCAGAATTGAATCTGTTAGAAATAGTATGTGTAATTACAAAACCGTTAATTTTGGCGAAGCCACATACGTCTAAAAAATATATTCGGTGGGTTTAGATAAAAGTAACCTTGTTTTCGTTAATATTCATCAATACAGACTGATACAAAACAAAATAGTATGTACTCCAATATTATTGTTTTCACTCGAAGTTAATAAATTATTTGTAAAATTCGCGTCGCACTTATTTAGTTTTTTTGTGAGAAATAGAGAAAATAAGAGAAAACAAAGATGGTAATCTTTATAACAACATTTTTAGTACACTTAACTTGCAACTGCAAAAAAAAAAAATATTCATGCATAAAAAATAATAATAAAACTTTGATGAAGTCTGACTACTGTTAGTATTTACCCTCATTATGTTTTGTGTTGCTCTCAAGGAACATTCAAAATTGGAGAGTCCCAAGTTACTAGAAAAACTTTCTCGCAGAACTAATTGTTCACCTAGATTAAAACAGGACAAAAATGTATTTATTGATGTGTACCATGTAATGTATCCTCATGTTTATCCATTTTGTAACCACCAAAACTGTTAGACAAAAACGGAAAATGTAGCATGCGCAATTTTGCTATTTAAATGGATTGTAAATGTATTTTAAATATTATATCCTGCGAAAACAAAACCTACTGAAAGGTCAGTAAATTCATTGCCAATTGATGAGGGTGACAAAGTCTTTTTTGAACGTTAGTTTTTTTTCTCGCAAAAAATATTTAAAATAGAGTTAATGGCGAAAGAAACTGCTTTGAAAAATGGTAAATTAAAAATTATTTAAAAGGTAAAAAGAAATTACCTTCAATTAATTGTACGAATTCCTTAAAGTGTCTTAATTTATTTGAAATGTTTAGCGAGGAATGTGCAAGTGGATTGGTATACTCGAACTTGTAAACCCTTTTTTCAAACAACAACAAGAGCTTCGTCATTTTTAATAGCAGTGGATGCTTAAATGTTCAAAACTTGTTGGTATATTTGCTTTACACGTTGTTATTTCATAAGTATAACTTTAACCCATGAGTTCACAAGTTTTGCCATTTGTTGTATCTCCTGCCAAGCATATGGGAACACTTGAAAAAATGGATGTTTGACATGTTTCCTACCGAATCTCAGATTTTGGTCACTCCCCATTTCATACGGCAATGTCTAACAGCCATAAATGAACATGCACCCGACTTCGGACTGCTTTGAAATTCACCTCAAAGCAGCAAAAACAACATTTATGCGAGCAACAAGTTTAAATTGACGAAATAAAAACATAAATTTTGTTCAAATGTAAAATGCAACTTGAATTGACTATAAAGAGAAATGTTATGATCATTTAGCTACAGTTTACTTTTATCCCGCTGGAATGCATTGCTCAAGGGCGTTTTCGTTTTTAGGAGCTACATAAAGGTAGCTGCGATTACAGTTTTTCATAAATTTGCATATAGTAGCCAGGAGTCTCTCTCCAATAGCGAAATCATGCTATGGATTTTTTTGCCACGTGCGGTATAACTGCCAACTATGCCCACATCTCTTTCACCTCTCGTCTTCGTATTTTGCAGACAACTTCACTTCTTAATCACATTATCACGGCATTTGGCATCACATCTTCACACTTGCCGCAGTTTTTCAGATGCGAGTAGTTGGAACTCTAATGCGCAGTTTATTTCGCTTTAATGAATAAAGTTTTGTCCTGATACAACATACACAATTTACTTTGCTTGCGTGTTTATTCATAAAAATATACGGATATGGCAAGGAACAAAATGGCTACGTTCAACCATTAATGGTAACAACAAAGTTTGTTTAATCAGCTACAATTTCTCTCTAGCGATTCACCAGACTGGGAAGTACTTCCACGAGACCTTATAATTTAGCATATAACAAAAAAAAACACTTTTTAACTTATCAATAACAATATAAATATCAATGAAACTCGAAAGATAATTATTTGTAAGACCTACTCTATACTCTACAAAATATGGTCCAAGGTTTCATAATCAAAGACATAAAACAGAATTTATATCACTTAGCGGTAAGAAAAAGTATTGTACTAAGAAACTGAACAAAAGAGCAAAATCAGGAAAATTTATGCTAAATATTTTACGATTGTATCAAAGGTATTCGAAAAAATGTTGAATTTTAGGTTTGTTTGGTTCCAGTCGGTATCTTATCAATATGGCGATTAGTTGATTCGGTAGGTTTGTTCCCTTGGGTTGGCACTCTAGAGGATGCCTGATTGGTCGGAGTGTCTGATGTGGAAACTAGTGGTAAGTGTGAGGAGGATGGAGCCACGCTCGACCTACTCTGTTTATCGGTTACATGATTATCTGTGCGTTGGGTATAAGAAAACAAGTCATTTGAAGTAGATGAATTAGAGGGATGGCGTTTAATAAAATGTTGGCTATGCTGGTGGTGGCCTTTGTCATGTTTGTTATGATGAGAATGCGTACCTTTAGCTTTGCAGAAACAATACGGCTTGAGCTTCGAGTCGGACACACAGTCGCTCTGACCTTTGTAGCTATTGATTCTATTGATGTCGCCCAGAATGAGGGCGGTCGAGTTTTGGAGAATGCGGATTTTCGACTCAAAGTGTGCTTGACTAGGCTTCACCTCAAGAGCGACCAAGTAGTCTTTATAGTTGATTAGCTTATGAAAATTATTCCAAATCTCGCCGTGGCCTACTTCCCGGCCGTAGAGGAACTTTGAAAACTTTAGGGTGGCACAGTCGCCCGATTCTATCACAGACTGGAGCACGTAGTTCACATGGGAGACGACAATGTCACCCAAGTGAGATGAAAGGGCAGAGGTTTTACTAACTTGTGGGGTAACTCCACACATACAATACCGCTGGGGAATTGTGGCGCTTTCGCAGGTACGATTGTTAGGGATATATTCGAAAAAGGAGTACCGTGAGCGGTACTGGGGATTGAGAGGCTCACTACTTGTTACATTGTCATACCCTGAAATATAATAATAAGAGTCTAAAGATGTGTTCCCAGATACATTTACAAGATGTAACTGCTCAGGAACATCAATTGCTTGTTCTTCTTTCGACAGTCCTAAAAAGCTTTGTAGCCCTTGCAAAAAGGACAATCTCTGATCGTTCGCTGATTTACCCGTGGTGGCTGTATTTGGTACTATCGGGTCGCTAAAATTGGAAGTATCATTAACACTATTTATTTGAATTTTAACTTCATTCAAAATTTGCTTAAGCGTAGAGTGAAGGTCAAGGGGTGACGTGAGTTGTCTGCTATTCCGTTTCAGGTTGGAGTACCACCCAGGATACTTTTCCTTCAGGGATGGAGGCAGTCGGAAAAAGAAAAAGGGCAAGCTCTCCTCGTAGAAGCCCAAAAATGTCTCTCGAAAGCTACCGAATCTGTAGCCGTGGTCGCTCATGAAAATAATTATTGTGTTATCTGGATTGGCACTGGTGTTGTTCAACGCATGGGTGAACAAATTATAAAAGGCATCGTCCGCAGTCTACGAAGAAAAAACAAACGTGCATAAGTCTTGTGAAAAACAAAGTTACAAAAAAGGCTATGAAATTAAATGTTTTGTCACTAAACAGCTACCTTTAATCCGTTAAAGTCATCGTGGCCAATAGACGTAAACCAGGAGAAAAGAAAGTAAGGATACTCCTTTCCCATATTCCGGATGTAGTCCGTAATGAATTTGGTCTGGTAATCTGTTGGAGAGCGTCCAGCCACACAAGACGCTCGACCTGAGCTGCGATACCAACCGGCAAGCTTGTGCATGGCTACAGTCAACGGCCTCATGTAGTAGTCGGCTGGGGGCCGAACGAACCCTAGTTTGGCAAAATTAAATATCGCAATCCCAGGAGAGTCTTCGAGGAAGGCGGTAATGTAATTTAGGCTACTAAAGTTTTTCCAGATATACGGACAGTCATCAAGTTTTACAGACTTGTTGGCCCAACACGAAGAATATTTGTTTAGCTCCATTCCCCCGAACCCTGCCTGGAAAGCGGAAGAAGATTGTAAATCAGACACAACTTGACTTTTTCCAGGAGAGTGAGATATCTGAAGAGGCTTTTTCCAAGTTTTACCATGATGTTGGGAAACGTGTTCTCTCCAACTTTATTGTAGCCTTTCAGCTCAACAAAGTCATTCTTCTGAATAAACTCTTTCGTCTTGGGCAGAGAACGCATCATGTGCATCCTTGAGATAGAATCAATTCCTGTTTAAAGAGGAAATCGTCAGTAGGGTGTAATTAAAAGAAAATTGGTTGGAAATACAATATCTTGTCAAGTATCCTACAGATTTCTTGCTCATCGTGTGTCTTAATTAATTCACGTAATTTTGTACATTTTTACCTATTACTCTTTTGACTAGCTTGTTGCATGCGGGGAAGTTTTAACAAGATGAAAAGTGGTTAATGTTCGGATACATACCTATGACAAGAATACTAGGTGGAGTGGGCAACTCTTGCTTTTTGCGGGCATCCCAATACTCAGCCTTTTTTCTGGTTGTCTCTGACATTACCTTTGGAGGGAGAGCGGTTCCTTGAAAGTCAACTGCTCCTTTGAACTTCCCTGAACCTTGGCATTCTACCTTGATGAATGAGTCGTTTACGGTGACTCCTTGGCTGCCGAGTGGAATGTGATGACAGCCCCTGAGAATATCTAAGAAACAAAATGTTACAGAGTGGGTTTTGTGTTTAGGTTTTTCCTTTAATGACGGAACAACCGTGACAAACCTAACTTATCATTATGGACTAAGATAATCATCAGTTATAGACTCTAAAATTCAGCCATGGAGCCTAATAATTTACGAAAATTCATGAATACAGATCCTTTACTTGCATTATTGCAAAGTAATTTTGATGTCCAAAATGATAATAGTCATTTCCTGGAGTAAAAATTATCGTTAGGCAGCCTTACAAAAATTTGAAATTTTACAATGTGAAAATTTTCTGAACATATAACATAATTCAAAATAATTTTTTCTTTCAAAAGCGCGTCATCACTTGTGTGGTTATTGTTGAACACGAGAAGAAGGCTACCCTCATTATCACTGAGCACCTGCCTGTGCGATTCTAATGAAAATGAAACTTCGTGTCGGTCGTGAGGCTGTTTTGGATTTGCATGCAGTTGAGTTGGTTCTCAAAATAACGTTCATAATGGACATTTTTTGCTTGATTGACATCCGCTAGTGGCAAGTCGACTATCATCCATTCATTACCCTACACGCTCTCCATTATATTTTTTGTTTAAATATTTGCAAAATTAGCGTAGCCGAAGTCAAGAGTAATTTCGTGTGATAAACAGACTGTCAATTGGCATTGGAGTATCAAAGGAACACCAATTTTTCAACATTTTTCCCAAGGTCGCATGTAAATCGTCAATACAATCAAACATCTTTTGGTATAAAAATGGGCAAGTATGATGTTGACATTGTATATCCGTACAGGATTTATAAATAGCTCATGAAAACTGTGTACAATACTTATTGTATGTAGCCTTGTACAGTAAATCTTTAACGATGGGTTTCCTGGGGATGTGTAATCAAGTATCATCATAAAATAATGTAAATTGTTGTTTTTATCATTAAAAAGTGCATTCCTTTGCTAATTTTTTCGCATGGTGAGTCCAAACACTTACTTGACACTCCAATCAGCATCCTTGTTGTAATTCTCTGACGTATTGTTGAACACGATTAATGATACGATAGCAGCACTCGAGGGTCTTCATTTTCCAAGCTTTGGTCATAGTTTCATCGATTGTAAGCGTCTAAAATGGAGACCAGGGATTTTTTATTTTTTATCTTAGCTGGCTAAAAAGATTGACCGGATTGGCAGAGGTAAATTTGGCGTGTAGTGTAGAAGAGAAAAACTCAACGACTAACCTGGTTCTCCAGCTTGGAAAAATGCTGACTGCATTTTACCGCATTGCCACGTTTCAGGAACTTTCGCACAGATTTTGTCAAATGGATTCATTTCCATAATCTTGCATCCGGGTGTGTACACAACGTAGTCGGAATGGTACTCATCCTCCCTGAATGGATATGACAAACAATCAAATTCTTGTGTAACATTTTCCCTTTCCTCGTATTTATGACAGAGATGGCTTATTACTTTTTACCCATACATGTTAATTACTTCGGATAAATTGCTACGGATTTTAAAGCTTCCGTGAAAAATATGCAAATTGTCGTTCGCCAATAGAAACTAAATTTAAAAAAAAAAAATTGAACAGAATACCCCATTCGTAGTTCCTAAAATGACGTTGGAAGGAGGCTAATGGTTCATCATGCATCCAACATGAAACAATATTATCTCTAATAACAACTTATGGCTAGCGAGTAATGTTCCATTTCATTAATTGCTTCTGTGACAAAACTCCCAAAATCAATAGGAAACGTCTACCTGGAGTGTATCGTGGAAGGTGTAATGGTGTAGCAGAACTGAACCTATTAGCGTAACTGGTATCCGGGCCAAACCCTTTGCCACGAGCGAATAATCAATCAAATGAATTCTTTTATTTACCCGTGCGCTGGCTGTTTTATTGAACGGAAGACTCAATGATCAATCTAGATAAGTATTCTGTGAACCGTAGAAGCCTGAATTCACGGCATCATTGCATTTTTCTGGAATGCTTACATCAATGAACAAAAAGTTTATGGGCTTTTTGCATGACGTGACATTTTGCAACAATGACAATGCGGCATCGCGTGTTCCACTGTTCAAAGAAAAGGCACGACAATGTGTGGAAATACTTGGAAATGCAGGAAAAACTAGCTGCTTCTCTCTATGGAAAGACGAGACAAAAGCGTATTGAAACTTTTGCATCCGGAAAGGATTTGAAAATGAATAATATTTTTCGTGTCCACCCGTTTAATCCTGTGACCTATCACATTGAATAACCTTTCATACATGTATTATTTCATATAAATGTACATGAACAGAATCAAGAAACTATTTCCTAAGAAATCTTTTAGTATAAAATGCGAGGAATTTGTGAATGCTAGTGCAAAACCTTTTAAGCTCCATAAAGCAGACCAATACAGCAGGGCCAAAATAAACGTATTTCCTACGCGGGAAATTATGTTAATTATGCCTTAAACTGGGTTCTGTTTTGCCAACAAAACGTTATCTTTGAATCCGGTGTTTTGGACTACTTAGTGCTAGTGCTTAGAGTTCTACATCGGGATTTTTTAAACTGAAATTATGATCATGATCTCTCATCCGAATGGTAGTTTTTTAACATTTAA
>VICI01001097.1:0-25887 GCA_019593645.1 Akabosia matsudoensis | reverse complement strand
TTCCGAGAATGCTGTTCCAAACGTCTAGATTTTGCTTAAAAGTTATTCTGAACGAAAAAGATATCATTTTACGCCAAATTTTGCTTGTTTTGAATATTATGGAATAAAAAACTTTAGGACTTCAACGACATCATCAGTTTAGATTCGGTAAATGCCACTTTTACCCATTTTGACCATTTTAAACCGTTTCTGACCGCAAAACCGGTATTTTACTGCTTCTTTTCATTAAAAACCGCAGATTTAGTCATCTTTTGGCTTGTTGTATCTTTAAAAATAGACAGCCATCCATATATAAAAAAAGAGGCGTCATTGTGGGCCACTTTGAGGCTACCTCAGAATGTCGCCTAGTATTTTTTGGACGTAATGTTACTCCATAGGACACATCTAATGGAGGACGGACACGGGCTGGCGAGGTGAGATCGTCGGATGCCGCAGATGCTTCTTCAGATTCGCCATCAGAGCCTATCCGCGGATGTTCCGCAACCGGAGCTGCAGCGACAAACAGAAAAACAAGCACGAGTTTCACAATCCATTTCAGGTCGATTAAAAATTTACACATAATCAAGCTAATCCAGAGCAAGAGCAAGAGCATCGTTCCAACTACGACGCAACAACAACAACACTAAAGCCGCAGTGCTGTCATTAAAATTAAATATTTATTTCTGGGGTCAAAACATTCACAAAAAAGACTGAGAGACCCAAAAATACAAGCCTTTTTTATGGGAGACAAAACTCTTTTGTTTTACCCCAACCGCCTCGTCCATCCTCATTTATTTTTTTTCTCTCTTAACTAATCCTCCCCAGGAAACAGGAAAAATCATAACAATAACTTTTCCTTTTAGCCCATAAAAATAACAAACTTGTTAAAAAAAATATTCATTCTGTTTCTTTTTTGTTCTAAGCATGAGAGATATGAAATTTTATTTTCTTTCTCAGGTTGAATTTTTATTTTTTTACCCAGTGTTGGAAATGTTGTACTCCTACAAAAACCTGATGCATCATTAGTTGCCATTGCACTACTACTTCTAGGAACCGCATTTCGACTAGATTTCCTCGTTCTACGACGATGACCTATTTTTAAAGACAATGACGAGAGCCAAGAGTTGAGAGAGTCCAGACGGGATACCATTCTTGTCACGCCTCCGGATACAATTTAATTTTTTATAAAAAAAATATATCAACTAAAAAAGATATTTTCCAGTTTCTCTTTTTTGTCGCACTATGAAACAAATTGTCGCATAAATTCAAACGACAACAATCCTCGCCACAATGACAGTTCCAAGAACACTTAAAATAAAACTGCCACTATTTTTTTCACTGTAAATATTTTTAACGAATTATTATTTAATCCTCTCTGAAATCCTCGTTATTTTCCACACGAGGCTCAAGTAAAAACAGTTTGAGGCAGTACTTAGCGCTGCTTTGTTACACAAAATGTTAAAGCATGTATGTCTCCAGTCGTTGAATGCTGTTTTTAACTAGTTTCGTACTAGTTTTTTTTACTTCTGCGTTTTTTATGTACGAGCACGAAAATGTAACGCACCGCAACGGCTAATTTCGTGTGCAGTTCATGTCAGCCTTCAATTGATCCTCTACCTTGTCTTGACTGGCAATTATAATGAACTTTAAAACAAAAGTGTATTTCAATGCTAACACAGAATGGTTTCTCCAGGAGTCTGTTTTTTTCAAAGTTTGTGCTATACACTCACGAGTGGGGTTTTTAGTCTTCTTAAGAGTTACTCAACAAGACCTGACGATATTTAGCTTGATTTTTTTCGCATAATAAACTTTGTAAATAAGTCCACCTTCTCTTGTTGAGTATGAAACAAAGCTCTAAATGATTATCTTTAACGTGGGTTTTTAGCAACAAAGCTGGTTCGGTCATTTCTTCTCTGTCGTGCGTGCTAACTTGAAATTATATATAAAAAGACGTAGTCATGGGAAACCAATGTTATGTAGGCTGTTGAACACTAAAAATGAATAGCTTTTTTAGCTAACGATGATTCATCTTTATTTGCACAATGAACCACAAAATTAATAATAATAATAATAGGTAGAAAATGAATGTGATTATAATTGGACCCACTCAACGAAACCCTAGTTGAACCTTTCAACATTTGGTTCGTTAAAAAAAATTGTTTTGAGCGGATATTGGAATGATTTTTTTATAAATTGTACAAACTTTAACACAGTTTATTTTATTTGTACGAGACAAAAAAAAGTATGGATGAACGGAGACGTGTCCAGCTTATTTTTTTTGTTGCACCACTAAAATATGATTAGTTGTTGGTTAGATCCAATTAGCACGTGTTTTTTTCACGGGTGATGAAAAATTGTGCTCTGATTAGCACTCTCACTTTCCTTCAAGTCAAGTCATTCCTCCAGAAAAAATGTTTTTGTTGTTCTACTTAAGCTCGGTTTAAAAAGGATTTTTAGTCAAGATGATTTTTGATGTAGTCACGTATACCAAGTAACCGGTCGGAATCAAATGTTGGTACTGATGATACTTTTTACTTGCAATGAAGTTTATATTGTTTTGCAGAGCTACACACTTGCTTCACTCGCACACTGTTGTCACCGCCGAGTCTTATTCAAAACTGTCATCAAACTGGAGGTTTCCTCATGGCGAAAGACTTCTAATAAACTTTACACAAAAAAGTTTCTAGTATAAATATTTACCTTTTTTTGCTTTTTCTCAGGAAAAAAAATGTGAAGAATTGAGTGGCACGTCAGGAAGACACACACAAAAAAAAGTTTGGTTTTTTTGTGTCGCTTAAATCAATTTGAAACGGGAGATAAAAGTCAAGTTTTCACTAGAAATAGAGAGAGTTATGCAGAGACCGAGAGGCAAGCATCTCTTCTCTTTACCATCTAGCTAGCGAGAAGAAACATGGAAATGACTGTATCCCGCATCACCATCACGTTGATAAAAAATATCAGAGAAAAAAAATTGTGTTATAAAAATAGATGCTATGCGAGATGGCCTTCCATCCGATCAACATTATTTTCCCTCAAAGAAAGCAACGCTTTTCCTTTTTTGACTCTAGTGCAGCATTGGTAGGTATCTATGAAAAAAAGACTTGCCTGCTTTAGGGGAAAATTGTATAATAATTTCCAGAGCACACAAAAAGATAGCATTGGATTTTCTGGTAAGGAAAGCAGGGAAAGTACTTGCTACAAAAAATAAAACGTACTCAACAAAAACTTTTCTTTGCTCATCTTCAGTTTGATTTGAAACGCTGTCTTATTTTTTTTACAGCAAATACATCTGTTCTACGGAAAAACAGCTAAAAAAACTTGTATTCATTAATATTTCAGCTTTGAACTCGCAAATACAGTTTAAACTTTTCAATATTTTCCGAAACAAATATAAAGTTAACTCAAACAGCATGAAGTGAACGTGCTACCATTTTTACGAAATTCTTCGCATTATTTTCTAGAGAAAAATACGGCGACAGTTCAGGAGAAAGCACTGATCAGAAGAAAAATAAGAGGAACACCTTGATATGGATCAAAATCTGTCTTTTCTTCCTTTCACTAGTTCACTTGATGTTTCTCTCTTTTTTTTCTTTGTGTGACTAAAAAGCGAAGCGAATTGATTATGTTTGTATGTTTTCAAACAGAAATTTACTCAACGTTTTAAGGTAGAAAAGAAACATTAAAGAACACCCTCCGCACGCCAAAACTAGCATACTTTTACTGGCTTCTTTCCTTCTGACAGAGTTTCTATTTATATTGTATCCATCTATAAGAAAAAGCCAGGAGCAGCAGGAGAGCATTTTTTTTCTTCGTGTGTGGAAGCGCAGAAGACTCAAAACGCTGCTAAAAACATTTCCACTTTAGCATGGAATCTACATAAAACACCATAGCACAAAGGGAAAAAAACGCTCTAGTATCGTCGTAACAGAAAAATCTTTTTTTCAAGGCAAAATTTTCAGCAAAAATGGGATAGCGTGCCTTTCCACATTGTAACTCTGTCATAACGTAATAAAAAGGAAACTAGCAGGGTCATCCATGCAACGCGAATGTAGAATAAAGGAAACAACATTTTTATAACGAATCGTTTTATACTTGCGTTTAATTCTTCGCAAAACTCTTGTCCATTGTTACAGACGGACAGACAAACTGACAGAACACACAATATTAAATTGTCTTCTGAGGAAAATGTAAAGTGTGGTTAAACGCCTCAAATATTTATATATATATATGTATATTGCATGCATGCCTGCTCGTTTATACATTTTGTTTTGCTTGTGCTGAGTGTAAAACGCTCTTTTTCTGAAATTCATAGGGTGTATAGCACTCATCCTTCTTTTCTTCATGGTTTTTCTTTCAAGAGAAAATCGTCATGATAATAATGCTTTCGACAGCTTTTTCTCTTTCTCCTCCATCTCTGCACACGTTTAACATTTGCAAACAGGGGAAAAAACAAAAAAAAAATTGAACAGGAGGGAATAGCAGCGGTAGCCTTCTCTTGTATAAAAAATTACGGAGAAAGTCTTTCCCTGGCACATGGCTCAATAAAAGACAAAAAGAGAGAAAAAACCTGCGTTTTCTCTGACTACCCTTTTGTGGCGGTGGTTTAGCGCATAAATATAACTACGGATGGATAAGCTCACAACGTTCAACAACTCTCTCTCTCTCTCTCTCTCTTTCTTCGGCCAGATCTACTCTAGTAAAAGGACACTCCACAAGAATCTCCCGCATTGAACAAATTCAAGAGGAAAATGACGGAGAAAAAAGATAAAAAGAAATTTTGCTGTAATAATATTTAAGCTTTTCATTCTCAGCCTAAATGCTCTTCACCTCTTTCAAAATAGATTTTGTTGTGGGCAGATCCTCTCTACATAAAATGTCCAACACGATCTTTTTCGTTTTTTTTTGTACTCAGAAATGGAAATTGTAAAGAGATTTTGGGTGAAAAATATAAAACGGGCCGACTGACCGTTTTTTGCATGTGCAAAGGGATGCATGGTTTGCTTATTAATTCAAAAATATTGTTGCCACATAATTTCCGTCCCTTTTTTTGGTAACGGATACTTGCCTGTGAAAGGCCTGTTTGACTGGTGAAAGGCAAAAAAAGGGTTCGTTAAATTTAATGAAAATGAAACACGACCGGTATACAACACTTGATAGTACCCCCATAACTTGCCTTTTCAGCCTTATCACTATTCTGGAAATGGAAATGATTATGAAACCTGAGGAGAGCGATCTATATATATAATTTGCTTTGTCTCTCAAGTCCGATCGCGTCCGTGTTAACAAAAGTGGGCAAGTTTGTAGGCTCATCAGTAGGTCAACAAGGTCTAGGAATATGTTAATTGCAGTTAATTTTGTAGGGTGAACGAAGGGGGTGACCTGATGCATATGATCGAGAATACAACCCCATGCCATACAAGCTCTTAATACGAGAAAAAAGGAGAATGACGATGGTAAGTCGTTAGCAGAGAGAATTTTTCTATGAGCTTTTTAGATTTTTCCTGCGAGCATATCCGAGGGGAATAGGTCAAAATATTGCCGAATCGGGTGAAAATGAACTAACTCAGTATCTCATATTTTTCCAAAATCTCATATATCGACCATTTTGTGTCATAGTTCGTATTTTTCATATGTTTATAATAATTTAGCAAAAAAAATCTCCTTTACCATGAAATTCAAGTAAATCGGCCAAAAATGTAGATTTTCTAGGAAGACCCTTCTAAAACTAATTCAGGAAACATTGATACTCCGTGACCTGCTAGGATTTTGACTAATTTTGTCGTTTTTCAATAGTTTCTCAATATATTTTTCCATATATTATTGCGAATTATAATAAATATACGCCACTATACGTGCAAAAGGGTTATTTTGCATTTTTAAAACATATTTGCATATCATATATATTATTATTATTTATGCAATCTTAATCCCCTAAAATAGCTCTGTCTAGTCGTTAGTTACAAAGTTTATGTAGACCACGTTGTAATATATGAATTAGTTGATGTAGCATCCACCCGCACCCGCCATGTGACGACGGGCCTTTGCCAGTACATTATATAGGTGTACCCGAGAGAAAAAACATTATTCTCTCCTGCTTTAATAAACAATTCAATGTATTCGCTCTAAAAAGCTCAGCTTCTCCCCCCCCCCCCTTTAGCCACCATATCCGCAGCAATTTTATTTTCCGATCGGTTGCCCAAATGAAAAGCCACTGCGGAAATTGGAGTAGAAAACTGATTTTTCAAAGGTTTATCATGTTGCATAATATATACATACACCAGCCAAGACAAAAAATCTGTCCGACTATTAATGCATCCATCGTTGCGTCAAAAAAAGTACCTTTCCCTTTCAGGTACCTCACCTTAAAAAACTCAACAAATTTTCCTTTAAATCTATTTTTATATGAAGATATTCATTTAACAGCTATTTTCGTCGAATAATTTCACCCTATCAAGTATTTTTCCGATTTATATGTCAATTCAGCTTTATCGCCTCAGCACAAAGATCCATTTACGGGCTAAATCTATTGCCATTATAGCACAAAACACTTTTACTTTTCCACTCCTGCTAAACATGTGCGTTCTTTACCATAAAAAAACCTCTGATTATTTATGAGCCATGTGATTATTTTTTTTGCATACCTCTTACTTAACATGCAACGCAGAGCTTCCAATAAAAAGATCCTCATATTTAAGAAGTTAGACATGCAAGTGTAAAATAGCGCAACCATTTCACATTTGTTCTCATCATATACATCCTTCGGGTAATAAGCCCACTTGGTATTCATCTACCAAGAAATTTACCCGTGAAATGAAGAAAACTGCAGTGTTCATGCTTATCGGCAGGGACGTTCAAACGCATTGTGTGCACATTTTCGCATAGTGAAAAGTCGACTCTGTCAAAATGGTTGATGTAGTACGAACGAAGCTGGATGACTTGCATCTTGACGTTTTGAGTCGTTTAATTTGCATAATGTCGCATAATCTTACGCTCCTTGCACAATTTCAACAAAAAGTCAACAAAATTTTGCCAAATGCAATAAAAAATGCAAATTTTCATGCCGACCCTGCCAAAAGTATATATTAATTTAAAACGTCCAGCTTTTCTGCAAATTATGTGGAATTGAAACGTTAAAATGTTAGTCGCGTAATTTCGCATAATCCAAAGTGTTTCAGTCTTAGTCGCACCTAAATTATGCTCTTGGTCGCATAGTTTGAGCGTCCCTGCTTATCAGCATTACCTGTGCTACCCAAAACCTGCATTAAAATGCTCCCACGGTTTACTTCTCCAGCCTACTAAAGCTGCCAACTTTGCTCAGATTTTTTTTAGCCAAAAAATATTTCTTTTAAAGCTCATTTTTCGTCAGAAATCCAGAAGAGAACAAAAACATCATGCATGTGGTCGCCTTATGTAAAAATAAGCACAGCAAAAAATCCTTTAAGCTTCAGACGTTGAGACGCATTCAATATGGCTCTTTTGTCAAAGCAGTTTTATAATATTTATATTCTCTCTCTCTCTCTCTTTCACCTAGTCCATAGTCAGTTTCCCATAAAAAAGTACGAAGTTGTATAAATACATAAAATAATAATAACATTAACAACAAAAATCTAAAACAGAGCTGCACACACACACGTCTTTTCTTTTCGCTTCTGAAATTTGTTTCACGACTGCCGGCTGCAGTGTCACCTACACAGTTCTAAGCTAGACTTGCTTTTAATGCGAAAAGAAGCTGTTTATGATAACAATCACAGCTAGAAGTGGAGAGTATATTTTTTTGTCTTGGAAATTGGCTCCAAGGATTTACCCAGGAGGGAAGCCACTTTTAAAAAAATACCCACTTCTTGGTTCTAAGGATTGAACTGGGCAAGGATCAGTGTAGATAAATGTATCCAGTATGAATGGAAACTGTTTTTCCAGTGTTTTAGGATTGGAAGAGTGGTACGACTTGGGTATGAACATCATTGTAAAACTTGTCTTTTTTTAAATGGATTGGGAGTTGAAAACTACTTCTGTGGGAATATCATGACGGCATGAAAATAAAATGTGTCGGCTTCATAGGTTGGCAGAATACAGCCAGATCAGAGACTAAGAAGTCTTGGAAAGATGTATGGACACAGCTTTATGGCAAAATCATTAAAATTTTCTCCTTTTTGTAGTTTAAACACTGGCCTAAGGAGAATTAGTTTAAAAAAATGCTGTTTATGGCTGGGCTTGATCGTATGACCAATTGTGAAAAAAATTTGTATGCCATATCGATCATGAATATTTTTGGACAAGCATTCCAGGAATTTCATTGGTTTGCAGTTTTGTTCAAATACAATGAAAATTCCTCGTAACAAATTTAAGGGCAAGCGACTTCTTTGCAATTTAGTAAAAAGCTTTTTCGTTGAAACCATCTCGAAAAAGGTGAAAGTTGAAAATGTTCAAACACGTCCGGTGAAAGTTAAAACAAGTCCAAACATGAATCATATTAGCACAGCTTTAACAATATTTCAAGGGCAAACGTTTTGGGGCGACGCAAGATTACTACCAACAAAGCGATATTCAATATAAAATCCAGCACCAAAAACTTATACACGCACAATACGATGGATGGAATATGTATGTACGATCCACACAGAAAAAAGGACAATTGCAGGGATTTTTGATGGAGGAATGCCGACATAAGTTTTATCTTAATTTTGCCGTGGAAAGCCATTTTACTAAGCTGATGAATATTTCAGCAATTGTTTACCTCCGTTACGTAATACTCATGTGTGCGTTTGTGTATTTTAATATTTAATAGCCATAGTTTTTTTTACTTCCGGAGTTTTGCTCCCCAAAAAAGCAATTTTCTCGAAGTTTTTCGCGTTTGAAGTTGGAAAGCTCGTCTTGGGCAGTTTCTGCAGTTTAAAACTCCATTAACAGATTGCATCACGTTTTCAATGCGCGTGCAATCAGCTAACTCGCATAATTAGCTGCAGCCAGCAATGCCTACCCAACAGTAGCAAAGCTTGTTTTTGCAACCTTACCTTACAACAACGCAACTCAAGTGTATTCTGATTTCGTATATGTATTTAAGGAATATTTTAATGACAGCATTTTCTTACTGCGGTTGTGTTTATTTATTTAAAAATTTAAGCTAACAAAAGTTCTGTCTTGTAATTTTTACCTGGACGATGGTTGGGCTCTGATGACCTGGAATTCGTAATTGAAAACTTTCTTCCGTAGCTGAGAAAGTTGGATTTGGAATGAGACCGGCTTCCTGTTGAACGATACATAAAAGTGGATATTGTGAAACACATATGTCCTCATATTTCATGGATGAACGGGGAGTTATTACTTGACCGCCCTGTGTCAAAGTGAAAATGAGTAGGTCTCTCACTTACCGTTTTCACGTGTTTCTCCATTATCTGATATTGTCAAGTACTGACGATTCCCATCCTCGTCAATTGTCAAGTGCTCTGCGAGCTCAGACAGAGAGCCGTCGACAGTAAACCGAAACGTGTGTGATAGTCGACGGCGTATTTTTCTCAGACTCATTTTATTCTTCTCCTTAAGGCACGTTTACTTTGAAATTCACAGGCTTAATCTTTGAATGAAACACTCCAAAAGTAGTTTCCACCCACGTAGTAAAGATATCTACTCTGGACTGTCTGCGATAGGATTTTTTTATTTAACGACGCTTTTATTAGTGAGATCCCCTGAAACATTCATTCCGCAAAAAAGACATCTCACCAAATTTATTTTTAAAAACTATTTTGATGGGATCCAGACTTTGAACAGCGTTTAAAAAAGATATATTCTCTATCCCTGCGTGTTCTCAATCAGTTGACGTGATCCAAAAAGATGCCAGCGTCCATTAGCCGAGTTTGATGGAAAGCCGTCCTGGCGTCGTGTCAAATTCTGAAAAATATTGAAAAAGAATACACAAATTTCCTTTGATTAAATCCTGTTGTGTATTCAATTTACAAAGCTGAATGTGTACTATCTCTGCTCATTTTTATGACTCATGACAAAACTTGTTAAAAAAATCCTTGAAAATCTTGTTTTCATTGCTGGAAATCTTGTTTATGCATCTTATTTTTATTGTTTTAAACTTTAAAGTTCACACATGTTTCAGTCTGTGACCCGTACTATCAATTCAATTTTCTTTATGGTAGTTTTTTTCCTCCTTATTGTTTTGTTAATCACCTATTGGCCTTCACTCCAGAAATTCTTTTGAAAAGATTACTGAGAATGCATAACGATAGTATTTCATTGCCAACTAAACAAAAATGTCTGCCTATCTTTCGCACTTACATCACGGCATGGTACAAAATAACTTATTATAAAAAACAGTTTTTTTCCACGAATGCATTTCAATTCTGATTGGCTATCAATTACATGATTGTTCATGAGAGCATGATATTTTTGGTATGACACAACATTTTAATTTGATTAAATGCGACATTAGGAATTAGGAATCAATATTTCTTCCATGTTCTTGAATCTTATGAAAGACGCCGTTCGTAGTCTCCAGAGATGTTGTCTTGAAAACTGAGAGTTATGCAAGGTGTTTTTGAGGGTATCAATTTATTTTTCAGGAAGGATATTGATTTCATTTGAATTACTTCATTATAGCTAATGACATCGTGCCCTTTTCTCAATTAAAGTGTCGAATTGGAAACACATTTTGCTTTTATTGTTGCGTAACGATTTTGTTGCAAAGTCCATTCGTCAAAATCTATCTGTGATGGATTCTTAACAAAAAGAGACAAGAAAGTAATTTACAACGCTGAAAAGAATGATAAGGGGAAATACAGCTACATTTATATAATATAATCCTGTTGGTGCACTGATTATTTCCAGATTCATACTTTCGTCTCGTACAATTTTTGAGAGGATTTCATATAAAAAATCAATAACATGCACGAAATTCTGGAATGTGCCTCAGGTACGGGCAAACATAAGGCGAGCATTCAAACTATAATGTATCGAAATGTGCTCAGTGTTTGTTACAAGGAAACATATCATAAATAGTACTATTACATATTATAGCCCCGGCTATAATGAGCAAAAATACGGCGGCCCGGCAATAATTCAAGGTCGGCGATACTGAGTGGAAGATGTGTGTTAGGTTTAAAAATTGGGCCATAAATCGATTTCGAAAGATTTCGATTTACAAAACAAGTCGCTACCTAAACACGATGGCTAGTTTAAAGATAAATCTCTTGGCTAGTTTAAAATACTGGTAGTGACTTATTCCTTAAAGAGTGGCTATAATTAGGGACCGGCTCTTACAGGAGGCCGGCTAAAATAAGAATTCTTCCGGTATTTATATCCTTTCACAGTTCGCAATTTATACTTTTCACAAGAAAACATTTTCTGTTCATGTAAATTCAAAAAAGATGTTTACTTTAATATGTAAACAGGGGAAGATATCAAAAAAGATCAAAAGGAAAACGGATAAAGTTCCATTTCATTTTCCTTCTTGGCCAAACAAGGTAAACAACGCCTTATTTCTGTATTTCTCTCGACGCTCAAATGCAAAAATACCTGCCTACGTTGTTAGTGAAATTGGCTGCCTTTAGCATGCCTCTTTTCAAATAAAATATTTGCTTTAAATTGATTTATTCTTTCCATTTTTGATTCTTATGTGTCAGTTACATGACGGAAGCTTGCGAAAAAAGATAACACGAAAAAAGGCTTATCCGCATCTTTTTCCCCTACTAAAAATTCAACCAAAAATTTGAAGAAAAAATAGCGTTGAGTAAAACAGACCTTGTTTGACGACTTCTCATGCAAAATGGAATGGTATTGATAAATGTAAATATTTGACAAGCCTGCTTCATACGTACGGCGTACGTACATACAAATATCACCATTTTTGTGCGGGATAGCCATGGAAAGCACAACAAATTACAAGTCGCACTGATAAGCCACAATTTTAAGTCCGAAAAATAACAGCATTAAAATTCACTTTTGAACCGTCACTTGGACTTAATTTTGGTGGTGTTGACCGCACCGCCCTCTCCTCCTTCTTGACAACTATCAACTATTCAGCCAAAAGCAGTACATGTACCTTGTCCAAAACATAAAGACGTCCGAAATTATATTCTCCGATATACATAGCTCCTATCATCACCTAGTAAAAGTTAAAAATAACCTTGTCTCTCACTGAACAAATGGCCTATGTTGGCATAAGGTTATTAACAGGCGGACAATCAAAAAATATATATGCATACACACAATTATATCTGTCTGCAGCAGTTTACAGATTAGAAGCAAAAAATTTTTATTGTATTATTTTTAAGCGATTAAAAAAACGCTGACGAGACAGAGCCCGATATATCTTTCAGATGATAAAAACTACATCCATTCAGGCACATATTTCCCTCTCTCTCATTTTATTCCATGTGTGAATGGAAAATTATGATCGAACGCTGACAACGAACAAATAAAAAAGAAAAAATGACGCTATATGGACCGCTAAAGTATTAATAAGACGCAAAAAATAGCAAGTGAGTCTGCTATTGGGGGAGATAGTTTGTAAACTAGCCCCACTTCCTATGAAAAGAACATACCATGACATCAAAGATCGTATTCAAAGATCCAAAATAATTATAGTGTATAGACATGAGTTTTGAACTGATAAAAATGCTTGACCTCGACATCCTACAAGGTCTGCCAAAAAACACGGGTAAATGCTGTTGACATGACCTTTTATAGTTTACACATGTGAAAAAATATGTCGAAATTCTGGCCGACTTGCAAATTGTTTTTGTAGCAATGATGAATTTTTATGAGCGAGTATTGACCAATAGTTTGCTTGCCATTTTATGCATAAACCAAGGAGTTAATCTACATCCTGTCTAAGTTAACTTGTCACAGTCTAGTTGGCCATTTCATTGAGCATTTTCATATTTTCATTCGTTGGTGCATTTCATTATAAACTGTCAAACCATTCAAAAAATATTCCCTGACTCATCTAATGTATGATATGTTAAACATCACACAAAATAATGATTTAATTGACGCACTTCCTTTTCCAAATCATATGTATCTTGAACGAATTGGTTTTTTTATAGACTTATGTGGCTCAATTCCGTCAAGCTTTTATTTATAGATCATATTTTTTGTCAAGTGCTCTTCCGATTGGGACTATACTTAACATCCTAAATTGACAGTTTAATTTTTTGGAATATCACAAGATAAATCGTTATATATGTTTTACGTGTCACACCCATATTAATAGAATACTATATTTTCATCGTGCATTTATGGAAAATGTACGTCGTCGCTATTTTCAAAGTAAAATAAAATTGACAGATTCATAGCAAGTCCAAAAAGAAATTTGTTGCGATAACTGACTTGTCAAGGTAAAGATGGATCCTATCAGTTTAAACTGTCGCCATTGTCGCTGGTCTTTGTGGTTCTCCGCTAGCAGAATACGGCGAGCAAAAAACATGGTATCAAAACCAAAACCAATTTCGCAATCCATCCTGAACACATATTTATGCCACCCGTGCACCCTTTGCAGCCTATCTCTCGTATTCAAACTAAATTGCAATTTATTTTTTCTGGTAGACAATTAATTCAATTAAATTCTAATTTCAATCGAAAAATCTTGGCCTGTAATTGGCCAAACATTCATTTTTGTTTTTTAGCGTTCAAGTCTCGAAACAAAAATCTGTTCCTGAATGAGATTCTTGTTGTTTTTTTATTGACGACACAGACTTAGATTCAATTAAACCTCTCTCTGACGTCGTTTATTTTACACACATGCACGCACTAAGAACCGTGTTGAAAATAAATTCAGAGCAATAAATGCCTCAATGTCAAGTGGTCCGACGCGTGGAGTACATAGGACTGGACTTGTGACGCACTGTATTAATGAGGCGTGTAATGCGAGATTTAAACTAATGTACAGGTGCGTGCGTTAAAAATATTTGTCCTATTTGTATTGATCACTGATGAGTGAGATTCAGCAATTGATAGACAACCAGGAAGAAAAAACAAAGCCTGAATCCGTTTATTTTTTTTGTCATTTACACAAAAAAGAGTCACAAAATGAGCACCTGATCCAAATAATATTTATTATTTTACATGTCAACAATTTAGTATTTTTTATATCTTTTGACAGTATTTGACCTCGCTCGGCTAACGACACTTTTTTTGGAGACTTACTTCTGCAATGACCTACTTACGTATATGCTTTATTGTTTATAATGTTCTTGTTCCTGAGAACAATAACGGATGTGAGACCTCGACACAACTTGCCAGTTTTTCATGACAGCTATTCCCGATCGTCAAGAAAAAAGCAAACAATTGTTTTAAAAGCCTTCCCATTCAAATTGCATCCAGTAATAAAATGATTTTGCAGAGTATCTGCTAAAAATAAACCATGCAAAAAAAAACGGTATTGATTTTCTTTAGGATGGATGTAGGATGGTGTTCATGCATTATTTTTGGGGCGTTTTATTTTCCAATATGCGCTTGTTGTTTGGCAAAATATGTAAATATGACATAAATATCGTCTTGAATCCACCCAGTTAGCGGTGAAGGTAAAAAAGTATTGCAGATTTTTTGTTTATATTCCAATGAGGTTCAATATTGACAGAACATTTTTTTTTATACTATAGCAGTTAAATTACTGTAATGTGTTAGAATGTTAAAAACAGTCTATATTCTTGATTGAATCATTTGTAAACACAATAATCTAATAAATCTATCTATCTATCTATCTATTGTAGCGATAGGAAATATGATATATTTTTTTGTGCCACAGCTTTTATTTTCTATTAAATTGTGCACGAAATTTTAATACGTGCAAAAAAAAAAATATATGTATTGGCTGAATGCATGCCACTATTGACTATATTTCGTTTTCAGACTGGCTGGAAGCACTTTCCCTTCCTTCCTGTAAAAAACCTGGTTGAATAGACAAATAGTGCAATCAATTCAAAATGCATGCTTTGCTCATACTTTTAGTTCTTTTGGGCTGAAAACGTGCTGTCGGCGGATTTGGAACGGCCACCACAAAACATACTTTGCCTTTTTTAATGCTTACTCTTTCCAAGCACGGAAGGCCTGTTCTAACTACATATTTTCTTCTCCAGCGAATTCCTTTGTTCCCAAGCTTTCTTTCAATGACAGTAGCAGTTGCGGCGTTGCAACTTCTTAAAAGCTTTTGCTATTTTCGAGGACAATTCGCGTAATATATATTGAACATGAAATTTACATCGCCCTAAATCTAAAGTCCTCATGTTTAGCTTACCCTTCAAAACTGCATAATATTTTGCGTAAAAGTCACTTCTATGGCTTGATATACGACTGGAATTTTCCGTACAAGTTCGTTGTCAGTTTATCTCCTCAGCCTTTTCCCCTCGAGGTACTCCCTCCCAAGCTAAATTCCACAAGACTAGTTGATAGGTTTCAAAAAATTATTCAGGAGCAAGTTGTGTATTCTGCACCACATCCATGAAGCTCGTTTACGTATTCCAAACACCGCTACACTAATATCCCCAGGATACCTTTGAATCTTTGTCAAAACGTTGAACCTTTAATTATCTTTTTCAAGTAGCCCGTGTCTAGTTTGAGTACTTTAAGTGACATCACAATCTGTTTACCAGTCTCATTTTGTAACAAGCTTTATCAAAATAACAATTTCCAACAACAAATGGCAGCTACAAACAGGGATGTATCACACTCAACACCATTCACCAAACACTTGCAACGTATTCAGAAAATCTTAATTACTGATATATCACAGAAAGTAACCGTTATTTTGCACATGGCGTTCTCTCACAAAGATGAAGTCTTAATCCAGAGTAAAAAAATAGCTGTTGGCGTATATAGCCGGCGTGTCAATTTATTGCACAAAAAAATGCTTTTTGTAGCAGCTTGTGTGTCAGTCAGTAACAATTATTTACTGTGTGTCGATTTTCCTTTCCTGACGTGTTGACTAAATGGACATGGAAACGGTTTTTTTTGTTTCCTCTTCACCTGTCACTCTTCTGAGCAAGTTTTGACAGTGCCGTCCTTTTTGCTTCTTTAATGAAGAAAATTCTTTTCTTGAGTTCATGACGGCTGTGGCTGTGGAAACCGTTCTCGTCTGTATTGGAACCGTTTCTCATGAACAAAAAAACCGAACCTCTCTCTCGCTGAGTTCAACCAAGCAACGAACCAGGAAGGAAATCTAGACTGCCTCCCGAGTGCCGACACATCCGCAAAAAATAATATGTATTTATTTCTCGGTTTACTCCCGGACAAAGACAACAAAGAGCAAGTCTTTTTTAGGAAACAATCCTTGCCTAATGATCCAGTTTCAAAGCTTGGCACACTTTTTACCCTTTCTTCCAGAACACTTTTTCCTTTGCATAATCAACCTTCAAAATCAGTTTAGAAATTCATAGGAAAAGTTTCTTTTTCGTTGCTTTATCACTTAATCACTTGTGCTAAAAAACTGACCTGTAAACCGGTCACGCGTTCGGAACTCATTTCCAATATCAGAGTCAAAGCCTATAATAATAGTCGAACAAAAACTTAAAACAAAAAACTTGTCTACCAGTTATTCAGTCCATCAGGAATGAACAAAAAATAAACTTAGCATTACAAACTGAACAAAAAAACTATCGTAATAATGTGATTAGCGTTATCATATTGATATTATTTTACTATACGCGAGGATCCCTACTAATTTTCCCCCGATATTTTTATAGCGTTCACCATTACGCCAAACTGGGAATGATGATCGGAGCTGGTGGATTCATATGTTATTCTGCATGTAGTCATCATATAAATAAGGTAAAATCCATTCTGCAGTGCACAGTCGAATCTTTGCATGATGAATAGTGGTACACCAGGAAAAAATGCAACATAGAAAAATAACTTTTTTTGTATACGCACTCCACCACATTTCTATAGTACTCGTAGCGTACTCACATTTTGCCATACATACACAATTATCATCATCCTCATGAGTCCAACAACACAACCAGATGCAACAAACATTCATACTTCATACACATACACCTTCTGGGATTTTGTTTTGTTGTTTAAATAAAAATTTTATATATTTCCATGATAAATATTCCTTCATACGTGTTTCTCTTTTTTCCTATGCAAAGGATAGGCCCAGCATGAACAGCCACACATCTTCTTCCTTTTAATGTGTTTCTGTCATTTTTTTTCGTGGACGTTCATTCAATACAAGTATCTAATCATTGTTGCTTTGCCAGACACAGGCAGAAAAAAAAAACTCTCTAACTGGTTTAGAACAAGCTTTAATTCATTCTCACTAGTTGTATGTGAGGTGGCTGCGTCTGTTTGGGTTTGGAGAACTATCTCCAAACAAAAACCCTTTGCGAGAGGTATCCCCATGTCTTATCCTCAACAATGCATTTTTATATTTTCATGCACATATTGTTTGACAACACACTCATTATGGCCATCTCTGTTGCTAGATGCACCACCAAACATAACAAATCTGTGTACAGGGTGACTCGTAAAACTGTCACCATTTATGGGTTCGAATATCATGGACATTGGTGAAGTGTTCATGAACTACGATTTATTTTAAACCAAACATGATTGCCGTGCATTTGCTATAGATTTCTATGTAGTATTCACTTGTAGTAGGCTGGTGATGACGATGTTTTTCTGCTAAACATTTTCTGCAAGATGAACTTGTAAAACCTTTTTTTTTCTTGAGCAGAGTTTATTCACAGTAAAGTAAGATAAAAAAAGAAGAAGATAGATAGATTTACACGAGGTGATCTGAGGTTGTTAGTGCATCCCTAAACGACTTACCTTGTGCATGCCTTGCCTCATGTTAAGCGTCTTATCAGTGGCATTGGAGACCAGAAGAAGAAATAACACAGAGCAGAACAGAAGCTAGCTGAAAGCCGCAAGGAAAAATAAAGGATACACGAGGCTGCTGGTGTGTACTTTTACAATCATGTTTGGTTTAACATCACTTTTCATAACCCTGCCAAAGGGCAAATAGATTTTGTCCATAAAAAAAATATTTACTCCAGATGTAAACAAGTATTATCCAGGGTTAAGATGTTGCTATGCATTGAAAAATTGCGAAGAACTAAGAGACCGTGTTTCTGGTTTCTGCATAATCAACCAAATAAGTTCTCAGGAACTGCTAGGCTTTAAAAGAAACTCAAGCGATTATTTCTTCTTTAACAAGTACATCAATATTTTCAAAACTATAAATATGAATTTTAATTCGTATTTTAAGGAAATTCTATTTTAGATGCATCAACAGAACCGCACTTAAACCTACCAAAGTTTATTGGCTTGGGTTTGGCTCAAGGATAGCAAAATCTAGACGACAGGACATCATTTTTCATTTTAAATCTATGAGATCAATCCATCCACACGTCGTAGGCGTTTCATATCTCATATTCATGTTGCCTATTAATGTATACAAAAATATTGCCTATTTATGTTCTAAATGTACCTTGTTTATGAGTACTTTATAGGATTTTTTGCAGTGAAACCTGCTTAACTAACCAGAAATCATTATTCTACAAAGATAACTCCTGCTGAAAACAGAAACACCCTCACTCTCGGGTGATCCTTCAGTTTCAAAAATCCTTCCCATATCGACTTGGTTATATTTTCTTTATCTATTTTCTTCATGGCGATAAGACGACGCTAAAACCTTTGCTGTAACTTTTTTTTTTCTGTTTAGGCAGTCAGTTTATATATTTTTACAAGGTGGGTTGCAGTCGTTGCCACCAAGCCGTTGTCGCATTTTATCATCATTTTTACTTGGTATTAGATTACATCATACGTCGAGTCTTGTTCGTGTGTTTAAGTATTTTTTGCTACTTATTGGCTTGCATTGCAGCAGCAGCAGCACCGCGTCACCACAGCCATAAAATAACCGTTTCTTTTAGCTTTTCAAGCCACTCTCAACGACTTTATGCAACGTTTCCGCATGATAACAAAAGGAGAATTCCCTTTTTCTCTTCTCGACATTATTGTCAAAAATACGTATGTGTGTTATACAAGCGTACCTGCGTCATACTTGATTATTATTACGTGATGGCTTTTTAGCTAAAAGATTTTGATGATTGACGAACTGATGTAGTCAGTAATTAACAAAACGGAACTCAAGACTACGAGGCCAACAAGGGCAACAACGAACTGTCCCTATGTTCAAGATAAGTTGTTTAAGGAAAAAGCTCGTATGTGTAGAATTTGTTCTTGTCACCTTTATTGAAAGCTTCTTCTCCGAGTGAAGGAGCGTGGAGTCAGCTAACTGATAAATATTCAGTTGGCAGTGCTCCTTGTTGACTTTTCATTTCATTTCAAGTACAACGAGTAGTCTTGTTGAGACCTCTTCTTTTAAAAACGAGTCTCTCATACAAAATGTAGCATTGAATTCGGCTGGTAGCGCAAAAAAACCACTTTGTGTTGGGAACTGATACCCAGACTAATTTGCATTTCTAATACACCTTTTTAATGGCAAAGAAAAAAAAGGAAATATTATGGTTTGCAAAACGTAATCCTTACTACCTGCAGTAGTCATGCTTTTTAAAGGGAAACTACTCGATGGGGCTCCCTCTCTCACAACTCTCTTCCTTATGGAAGCATTTCAAAACACTGTTGCAGCAGAAGATTAAAAAAAGGAAATAAATGTGAAATGGCAAGCTTTGCAAGATAATTTCATCAATGTTTCAGATGCCCATCTTAATTACTAAGAAAAATAAGGATTAACTTAGTGGTTTGGAAGAATAGAGAGAGGTTTAGCTAACGAGTAGATTTGCATGCTGGACACTTAATTTCCCCGGAGGGCTTGCGCAATACTACAAATAATTATAGCCATAGCGGTGAGGTCTTAACCGTTGAGAAACAGCATCTTTGTTTAAAATTTCAATATGACTTGTTTTTGTTGTTGAGGACGCAGTAAAATGGTAGGCCATTGTTAAACAGCGAATGATGTAATGCTTGTGTAACAAGTCCTCTTTTGTGACCGCCCCTGTCCTCTGTGCAGTTTTGTGCAAATCATGTCATGGCATCCCCATCTCCACCAATTTCATAGAGTCGAGCCGAGCTGTGGACACAAAAAATTTGTTTCTTTCTGCGGTGGTTGACCCAGCCACCAGATTAAACACATTTTTGTTGATTGGCACTGAAATAACCTTAGTTTTAGTCGTTATGTGGTGGTGGACAAACCAACGACGACGAGTAGTCAGGTCACGAGATAAATGTTTTATAAACCATGAATAAAGGAGGAACCATTTTAAAAATGTTTTTTTTTTTTGTTTTCTTCCATATCATCCTGTCTTGTAATTGTAATTTATTGCTTTTTCCTTTTTTGAAAAAAAAATTAGGCTGGCACAAGCCAAACTCTCGCTATCTTGCTAAATGCATGAAGCGACTTTAACAAACATAACGAGATTGTGAACATGCCTGTTAACCTCATAAAAACATTATTGAAAAATTGCAATTTAGCCGGGTGCACAAAAGTAGCAGCTCAACCAAACGACCATAAAGATGGCGAGAGAGAGGACAGACAAAATTAGTCTCAACAAACATCTAGCGGTTTATGTGGACATGGAACATCATCGTGATTCCTTTAGAAGAGTACCACGAATCCTGCCAAAAACACACAAGCTAACAACATGAAAGTACCGATGCCAGTTTCTGCTACACCTGCAATACACCTGCACCCAGTACTTTTAATATTTGCAACTAACAACAGATTTATTCTGCCTGGTCTTGATTGTCTTTTAATACGTATTCCTGGAAATGTACAACCACCACCTGTCTCTATAAAGTTATTTGTTTTGTTACAACTTTTCGTACAATAACGTCATTCAAAAATTTGCTACATTTTATGTAAATCAAGACTACTTTTTTTCTGCCTGTCATCCCCACATTTTAATGTTATTAACTGTATGCATCGCAAAAAAAATCTGTCTATTGTTGTGTCAAAGACATCTACGACGTAGCATTACTTAACAAAATACCTTTCTTTTCCCACCCACACATATGAAAGAGTGAAGCCAGTTGATTTGATATGCACAAGCGATGGTTTTACAAGATTATATTTATTTCTGATCTGCTCCTAGGAACTGAGATGTTAGAAATAATTTCATACTTCTATTTAAGGTAATCCTCGTGTAATAAATAGGTGTAGTATTGCACATCAACATAATTCAGACGTCACGCTTTTTTTTCTTCGCGTCTTCTCGCAAAAACAACAACTCTTGTTCTATCTGTAAATAATTATGCTATGCTTTGATGATTTCACAAGATGTTTTTAAAACATTCTCTCCAGTCTAGCCATGCTTTTTTGCAAGACCACACTTTGAACCATTGTCATATCCGGGTTTTAGCCTCACATGTAAAGGAGGAAAAGATGAATGTGTTGGGTAGAAAAACTTTCTCATCCACATGTTTTTTTTATTACTCCTCTTGTTAATCTTGTAAAACGATCCTTTTATGCTCATGATAAACAGCCTACTCCATGTATTTTCCTCAACATTGTCCACTCGTATAAGGCTTGATTGGCAAAAAAGTACTTCTAGAATGACACTAAACAGCTACAGCAAAATAGGATTACGTAGCTACATGTGTGTATGCCACAGGCGTGCAATATTTCACGCAGAAAAATCCCAAGTGCTACATTTCTTAGAACTTTTTTTGGAGGGTAAAGTTATTATAATTTTCGTAGTGAAACAACATAATTGCCATTTGTATGACAAGTCCGAGTAACAAAATTTATAAACAGTATGGGGCACTTGTTGTTGTAGCACTGCACTGGGGGAAGTACTCAACAAGCTGGGAAACGCTGTTGGCCTAGTTTAATTAATGGTAATTAAAGTGGTTTACTCCTTGGACTGTGGCTCGTATCAGCGTCTTCGTTATCAAGAAAACTCACTGCAAAAGAATGAGCTATAATTTTTATGCACATGCTCATTTAGACAACGAAATGAACGCAAAAATCACATGAATTTCATATGCGTGGTTATGGCGTCTGCGAGATGAATATGAAAAGTGGACGTTTTTCTTATATGGACATTGGTGCAGTCGTGACGTTTCTGTAATGTTTTTTATGAAGGATCAACTATCAAAAATGTTTAGAAATGAACTAAATTTACGAGATTGCATTTGCATGCATTCCTATAAAATACGAGTAAAATCAGTGAGCAAAATGTCGCTGCCTTGTCTTATAGACTGTCAACCTTCTAAAGACAAAGTGACTGGGACAACTGTCATGTGTTAACCACAGGGTAAATAGTAAATGCACACAAGCCGAAAATGGAAAAATTATGCTTAAATGTTTACCTTGCGATTCTCCTAAGATGAACTACCCATATTGCAAACTAGGAATAAAATAATCAATCAAAATCAAATAATTTGCTCCTCAGCAGCCGTTTTTTATTTTCATTAATAATTCGCATCTTTTTAATGTCCGGTCTATCATAATTAATCCTTAGGTCACTGTATCATGAGGACATTCAGTCGATATCACTGGAAGTTATAATTTGATTGAAGATATTGATTTGCCTCTTTATATCCAGCATATTGTCCATAAACTCAACTACGGACAAGAAATGTACAAAATCATGAAAATTCCTAGCATAATTAGTTACATGACTAAACCAAACTGTATTGCCTATCAAGATTCAAATTCTACAAATGCTTTGAAATCTTGCATGTATTGTCGAAACTAATGCATCATACACATAAATTCTCGATCCAAAAATTTAATTGAAGGCATCGCGTCTTCTTTCTTGGAAAAGTATTTTAGATAAACGACTATTTTAACGGTCAACGAACTAACTCTCCAGAAGATTGATTCGACGGTGCATGGGTAATTATAGATGGTTACTCGTTCTAATTTAAACTTGGGCTAGGCCAAGATTATAAGGACTTATTACAATGAAGTTTTATCTGAACACCGTTCCCGAAGAAAGGCTCTAAAAATCCCTGAATCTTAAAGCATTTTTGGTAAAGTTTTAAAACGTTTGAATGTAAAATTCCGTTGATCAGTTGGATTTTTAATGTGGAAGAATAACTCCATTGAACTCAGTTGAATAAAGCGTTACATTTCAGGTTGTTTTGAATTTCAAACGTAAACTATCACTCCATCTATGGTCTAACCGGATAAATCCTCGTACGATGATGATGTTTTACTTTGGCAATTCATAGATGCATTGTCGCATTCGTACCTCTGAAGTTGACGCGTGTTCCCATCTTGGATCGACGCTTAGAAGTACTATAATTTAAATTTTACTCCAATGGCGACGGAAATTTCGTACCCAATCCAAACCTGCATGCTTTCGTTCGATGGCTCATCCTTCCTCTCTTCTGTGTATCGTACGTATTTTCATACATAGAACATATTTTGAATATCAACGCTGAGAACTAGGAGCCAAGCTTTTTTTATAATAGCATATTGCATAATTTATTTATCAAACTGAGCCAGCAAACATAAGTGATCAGATATTCTGTCCATCGGCCTGTACAAAAGTCGAGAACAAGCACCCCAAAGCATAAAAAAATTCTGTCCTGGCATTTGAGATCCCATCTTCTCGTCTCTTCAAGCCACGACTTTTTTTACAGCGTGCTGGTGCCTATAACCATGAACTAAAGCAATTTCAACAATAGCTCTGCCATTGTCACCTTGTCATTTCGGAGGAAGTCCTTTACCCGAGATCCATACAGCCGAGTTTGCTACCACCGAGATACGTTTCACGGGTAGAAACGGATTAGTGATTAACATATTATACAATCAAGAGCAGAGATTCCCATTAGAAGTAGGGTGGGCAAGGAAATGTTTTTATGTCTCACAACAATAAATTTTCTATTACACCCATTTCAGTTTTCTAAAGTAAAAAGCATTGTACATGAATTATTATTCCAAATCGGAGGTTGACATCTCAAGCTTACAGCTTAGTGTCGAGGAACATTTACAAAAGATTGAATAAGTACATAAGTATTGGTGACGGTTGTAAAAGATTTCCAAGCCCACATTAAGGTTTCTCGGTTTTCTGCCGATGAAAATCTCTGCTCATGCTTGTTGAAGATGTAAATCGTTGCTCCCATCGGTCTCTCAGCTGTAGAGACCTTGGATCTTGACTCCGGGGACATCGGCATTTCGGCTGTGGGGATCTGGGATCTCGCCTCGGGGCATTTACCTATCATTTCATGGTCTTGTGTTTTGTACTCTTTTTCGAGTTTCACAATAATGACAATGTAAAATTTTTAGTGGAAGGTTCGAATTGTGGCGATGTTCGATTCCCCTACCCTGTTACAGAGAAAAGGCGTATTAATATTAAAAGTAGAAAGCATATATTGCCACTCTTAATTGCACTATGTACTAAGACATTGTAAACGTTTCTGCATTTGAATGTATTACAGTCAACAGTAAGTTGTCAGAATTTAGCATTAATTTCGAGCAGTGTATCAAGACTTTCACTGAGGGGGAATCCGAGGAAAGTGTATGTACATCCTTATGTATATTGTAATGAAATATACTATTTATTTTAGTACCATGCTTCTGTTCCTCGGTTCACGCAGTTCAAACATTAGAGTTCTTTCATCTCTTTACTGTCTTTACATTTTATAATTTATACAGAGTAGCATTTATGATATAATATGGTGATCATGATTGTATGGATATTGTGGACGGACAAGCCACACTACGAAAAAATTCATGAACAATTTCTTACAATTAGGCGTGGCTTGGAAGCAGTTTCCAGGTGCCAAGTGCAATGCTGATAAATTCAGCTTTCCCCAAAGTTGATTCATGTTTTCTTTTTGTATCCTTTTTGAGGTGTATACATAAGCAATAAAAGCAGTTAAGCCACAGCTATAATGCTGACGCTGAAAGCAAACCACCAAAGATAAGAGTAAAAAGAAACGGGGAAAGTTATTGAATTCAAATGCCCTAGTAGAGAGCTTTCCAATGATATGTCACTTTATGTGTCCCAATGCAAAAACCAGAAACGTGACCATTGACCTATCGAGCTGAAAAGCAAACGGAATCTTGATAAGGACCTGAAGCATCGCTTCACCAAGTTTGAACCAAATCGGCCAAAAAGAGAAAATGTTACCCCTGACCTCGGCACTTGTATAGGTTCGACCTTTTTGGCTGAAAATCAACAAGGTTCTTGCTAGTGACCTTCTGTATCACTGTACCAACCAAGTTAAATCAAAATTGGTCAAAGCATATGGCCTATAGAGCCTCCACAGACAGACAGACAGACATACGGACAGATAAACTCATCAAAGTCATTACTTGCTGAACATAGTTCAGCTTCGTAATAAACGTGACATATTTCAAAACGTTAGCCTTTCAAACATACAAGTTAATTGAGCTGAAAACTTCCCTCTTCGGTATATTATAGCAGATGACTACCACCCGTACTCCAAAGTTACAGCGTTTCCTGAGCCAATTTTCGGAACATACTGTCCGTCTTGGGCCCATTCTAGCCGGGGCTATAATAGAATTCCTTACGGTAACTATATTTCTATTACCTTTCATATAAAAGAGTTTCTTAATGCCCGAAGCAGACATGAGTTTATGCAAACACAATCTTTCATACGAATTCGGTTTAAGCATTCATATGTGAAATGGTCTCCGTGGTCAAGTGTCTTTTCATAACGAAAACTTTGTTGCGTAATTTCAGTTTCCTTTAAACTTCAGCATGTAACCTCTTCAATGAATGAACTGACTCTGACTTCTTCACTAGGTAAAAATCCCTTAAAAACAGTAAAGCTTTCAACATAACATACAATACAACCATGTAACTGTGCATGTAAACTAGCCAAAGCGTCTCAAATAGTTAGGCATGGAACTCATCATGCCCATTTCAAAATAGCAACAAGAGCCTCTCCACACTACTAAAAAGGTATCATATTAGCAAAACTTTTTACAATGCCCTGGCCATTTATTTTCATTTTATATGTATT